>JASAOE010001326.1:0-29798 GCA_029964075.1 Patiria pectinifera
AGTTCAAAGCTTTGAGGCAATAAGCAAACTCAGACATGCCCTGCGCACGCTTAAAACTTCAGGTTGACATGCCTCTGCTTTAAAACATGCACAGGACGTCCACAATGTACCGGTACATGTACATGCACGTACGTTGTACGTATCGTATGTCAGTCAGCCCGCGCACAGCGCACGTGTTGCTTAGGTCAAATCCTGTCCACAGTGACCGTTTTAGCCGATTTCCAGCTAACTTTGATAGATTTTACGTTCATGCATAGTCAGGGACGTATTATTGATAAAAACAAATTATAATGCGGAAAAGCCCTATCTTCTGTTGCAAACAGACATAGATCTCTACTTATATGTCTACATCTCGTACAAACAGACCTGTTCCCAAAAATATATTTTCAGTTTTAAGTTTTCAGAACCCAACCAGCTTCTCTTCGGAAAATGTGTCCCGAACAAGACCATCACCGATTTATATTATAATTTCAATTTAATAGTAAAAATTGTTTAGAACAAATCATTGAATCATTTTGTACTGTGCAATAGACAATCAAAAACATGTTGGGAACAGCTCTGTGGTTGTTCACTCACAACCACATAGTTCTAGTTTTTTTTTTTTTCTTTTTCCACTTTTCCCATAGGTTTTGTACACGTTTTTATTCTACAAGCCACTTTGGCAATTATTTTAAATCCGATCAACTTTAAACTCAGCATAGTCATTAACCATCATCTGAGGATGTGTGTCGAAACTTTTCGTCATGCTGACGTCATCACGTGATGTATCGTCATCATGATGATGACGTCATCATGACGTCATCCGGTGTTTATTTATAGGCAATTAAATTGTGACAATTTTAATATTTAAAAATGCATAAGAAATCAACCGTACGCGTCCGCAGCATTCTGTTGCCGGCAAGTGGTAGAGTAGGTTGAGGTCTTTATTTCATTCAGTGTGCGTGAAATCACGTGACCCTTGCTTCCGGTCGAAAAAGGCCCAAACCGGAAGTGGCTTATTATTTGAAAGTGGTAATAGATATGAACTTGCTTTTCACGGTGTTAGTCTCTTGGCCGATAGTATTCTTCAAATCATCTACCGATGACGTCATGCAATCTTCGAGCGCCCTCTAGCGACAGGTTGAACATTTTCAAAAATGTATTTTGAATAGATGTCTGTGGCGAAGTTTGTCGGAATCGCCTAAATACTGGTGTATATGATGACCTTGACCCACTTCAGACGTGTGCAAAGTTTAAAATGTATGACGTCATCAGACCGGAAGTTATAATGAAAAAACCCTTTTTGCTTAGAAAATTCCTGAAAAATCCACCATGGCAGTTTTTATATTAGTTTTTACTTTAATTGTCTATTGAAGGGTAGGTCTTAAACATTTCAAAGCTTCGAGGCAATAAGCAAACTCGGACATGCCCTGCGCACGCTTAAAACTTCAGGTTGACAATACCTCTTCTTTAAAACATGCACAGGACGTCCACAATGTACCGGTACATGTACATGCACGTACGTTGTACATATCGTATGTCAGTCAGCCCGCGCACAGCGCACGTGTTGCTGAGGTCAAATCCTGTCCACAGTGACCGCTTTAGCCGATTTCCGCATATTAATCTTTGACAGATTTTATGTTCATGCATAGTCAGGGACGTATTATTGATAAAAACAAATCATAATGCGGAAAAGCCCTATCTTCTGTTGCAAACAGACATAGATCTCTACTTATATGTCTATATCTCGTACAAACAGACCTGTTCCCAAAAATATATTTTCAGTTTTCAGTTTTCAGAACCCAACCAGCTTCTCTTCGGAAAATGTGTCCCGAACAAGACCATCACCGATTTATATTATAATTTCAATTTATATAGTAAAATTTGTTTAGAACAAATCATTGAATCATTATGTACTGTGTAATAGACAATCAAAATCATGTTGGGAACAGCTCTGTGGTTGTTCACTCACAACCACATAGTTCTAGTTGGCTTTTCCGCATTGTTGCGGAAAAGCCTTTCTTTTTGTTCTGATTTTTGGCTTTTCCGCAAAGTTGCGGAAAAGCCTTTGTTTTTGTTCTCGTTTTTTTTTTTCTTTCTTCTTCTTCTTCTTCTTCTTCTTCTTTTTGTTCCACTTCAAATGCCATTGACTTTGTGCACGTTTTTTCACTGTGCCACTTTTGGCATTAATCTTTGCCATACATCATTCAAACTTAGCGTAAGCATAGTCCCTATAGCAAAGATGTGTCCCGAAGATTGACGTCATGGTGACGTCATCGACTAATTTATTATAGATTTTTGAATATTTAATTTTTCCCATAGACTTTGTACACAGAAATTTAAAAAACCTTGTCGCTTTTCAAAGGGCATTTTTTACTCTTTGCCAGTAATTCATTTACACCAATCTTTGTCCAAGCAAAGACCCTAATTTAAACAACATTGTGTAATGATGACGTCATGATGACGTCATCCGGTGTTTATTTATAGGCAATTAAATTGTGACACTTTTAATATTCAAAAATGCATAAAAAATCAACCGTACGCGTCCGCAGCATTCTGTTGCCGGCAGGTGCTAGAATAGGTTGAGGTCTTTATTTCATTCAGTGTGCGTGAAATCACGTGACCCTTGCTTCCGGTCGAAAAAGGCCAAAACCGGAAGTGGCTTATCATTTGAAAGTGGTAATAGATATAAACTTGCTTTCAACGGTGTTAGTCTCTTGGCCAATAGTATTCTTCAAATCATCTACCGATGACGTCATGCAATCTTCGAGCGCCCTCTAGCGACAGGTTGAAAATTAGCAAAAATGTATTTTTAATAGAAGTCTGTGGCGAAGTTTGTCGTAATCGCCTAAATATTGGTGTATATGATGACCTTGACCCACTTAAGACGTGTGCGAAGTTTTAGGCAAATGACGTCATCAGACCGGAAGTTATAATAAAAAGCCTTTTTTTCATTTGAAAATTCCTGTAAAATCAACCATGGCAGTTTTTATATTTGTTTTTACTTTAATTGTCGAATGAAGGGTAGGTCTAAAACATTTCAAAGTTTCGAGGCGATAAGCGAACTCGAACATACCCTGCACACGCTTAAAACTTCACGTTGACAATACCTCTGCTTCAAAACATGCACATAACAAGACGTCCACAATGTACATGTACATGCACGTACGTTGTACATAGGCACATACATCGTATGTCAGTCAGCCTGCAGCGCACGTGTTGCTGAGGGCAAATCGTGTCCACAGTGACCGTTTTAGCCGATTTTCGGCTAACTTTGACAGATTTTATGTTCCTGCATGCGCATAGACAGGGACGTATTATAGCACTCTTGGCATTAATCTTTTTCAGATATCATTGAAAGTTGGCATAAGCATACTCCCTATAGCAAAGATGTGTCCCGAAGAGTGACGTTATGGTGACGTCATCAAGTGATTTATTATGGATTTATGAATAATTAATTTTTCTCATAGACTTTGTACACAGCTTTCTCCACAAGTATTTCCCTATACAACACTGATATATCTTACTGAGCAGTTCTGAACTTCGGCTGAGAATTACTATGAGAAGGAAAAAGAAATCGTATTTTTTTTACGCCTGTCATTTGATTGAAAATATTCCCAAGAGTTAGAATAGCAAGTAATATTTTATAAACATGTTTCAGTTTAAAGGAAAATCACGCATTTAAAGGTGCAGTTTTTCTGCTGTGGGATTTTTAACCTATTGACTTTGTACACGTTTTCAAGCCACCATTTTCATAACTTGGCGATCTGGAATCGTCATCAAAGTTACAGCCAAGGAAGACCCTCATACAAAAATTATGCCAAGACAATGACATCATGATGACGTCATCATCAAGTGATTTATTGTGGATTCATGAATAATTAATTGTTCTCATAGACTTTATACACAGCTTTCTCCACAAATCTTTTCCTATACAACACTGATATTTCTTACTGAGTAGTTCTGAACTTCGGCCGAGAATTACTATGAGAAGGAAAAAGAAATCGTATTTTTTTACGTTTGCCATTTGATTGAAAATATTCCCAAGAGTCATAATATCAAGTAATATTTTATAAAATTTTTTCAGTTTAAAAGCAAATAACGTATTTAAAGGTGCAGTTTTTCTGCTGTTGGGTTTTAACCCATTGACTTTGTACACGTTTTCAAGCCACCATTTTTATACCTTGGCGATCTGGAATCGTCATCAAAGTTACAGCCAAGGAAGACCCTCATACAAAAACTATGCCAAGACTATGACGTCATGATGACGTCATCACCTAATTTTTTATTGATTTTTGAAAATTTACGTACATATTATGAAGTCTTATATCTACAGAAATGTAAGTCCGATTGGGTTGAAACTTGGTATGTGGCTATACCAGGATGTGTTATAGATTTAAAATGAGGTGACGTCATAATGACGTCATCCTGAGATTTTATATGAATATTTTTGTGTGTGACCTTTTAGCCATATCTCCCGAACGCAACATGCAAAATGCAAAATTCTTTTTTGCATTTGGTCTGTTATGTAATAGCTATTCGCCCAAAACTTGAAAAATGTGTGACGTCATCATGACGTCATCAAAATGCGATTTTTCAAAACTCATATAAGGAAAGGTCCAATTGTCATGAAACTTGGTGGGTAGGTAGTTAATCATACTAGTATGCAAAGTTCGAAGTGACGTCACGATGACGTCATCGAAAAATTTAAAAATATTTGTCGATTTTCAAAGTGCCTTTTTGACTCTTTGCCAGTAATTTATTTAGATCACTCTTTGTCCAAGCAAAGACCTTGTACACACGCACATACATCGTATTGCCGAGGTCAAATCCTGTCCACAGTGACCGTTTTAGCCGATTTTCGGCTAACTTTGACAGATTTTATGTTCATGCATATTCAGGGCATATTATTGATTAAAAAAATCATAATGCGGAAAAGCCCTATGTTCTGTTGCAAACAGACATAGATCTCTAGTTGGCTTTTCCGCAAAAAAGCGGAAAAGCCTTTCTTTTTGTTCTCATTTTTTTTCTTTCTTCTTCTTCTTCTTCTTCTTCTTTTTGTCGCCTAAATCCCATAGACTTTGTACACGTTTTTTCTACACGCCACTTTTGACATTTATCTTTGTCATACGTCATTCAAAGTTAGCATAGTCATAGTCCTTATAGCAGAGATGTGCCCCGAAGAGTGACGTCATGATGACGTCATCGACTAATTTATTATAGATTTTTGAATATTTAATTTTTCCCATAGACTTTGTACACAAAATTTTTAAAAAAATTGTCGGTTTTCAAACGACATTTTCGACTGTTTGCCAGTAATTCATTTACACCAAACTTTGTTAAAGCAAAGACCCTAATTCAAACAACATTGTGTAATGATGACGTCATGATGACGTCATCAGGTGTTTATTTATAGGCAATTAAATTGTGACACTTTTAATATTTAAAAATGCATAAGAAATCAACAGTACGCGTCCGCAGCATTCTGTTGCCGGCAAGTGGTAGAGTAGGTCAAGGTCTTTATTTCATTCAGTGTGCGTGAAATCACGTGACCCTTGCTTCCGGTCGAAAAAGGCCCAAACCGGAAGTGGCTTATTATTTGAAAGTGGTAATAGAAATGAACTTGCTTTCAACGGTGTTAGTCTCTTGGCCAATAGTATTCTTCAAATCATCTACCAATGACGTCATGCAATCTTCAAGCGCCCTCTAGCGACAGGTTGAAAATTAGCAAAAATGTATTTTGAATAGATGTCTGTGGCGAAGTTTGTCGGAATCGCCTAAATATTGGTGTATATAATGACCTTGACCCACTTAAGACGTGTGCGAAGTTTTAGGCGAATGACGTCATCAGACCGGAAGTTATAATGAAAAGACCCTTTTTCATTTGAAAATTCCTGAAAAATCAACCATGGCAGTTTTTATATTTGTTTTTACTTTAATTGTTGATTGAAGGGTAGGTCTAAATCATTTCAAAGTTTCCAGGCGATAAGCGAACTCGAACATACCCTGCGCACGCTTAAAACTTCACCTTGACAATACCTCTGCTTCAAAACATGCACAGGACAGGACGTCCACAATGTACATGTACATGCACGTACGTTGTACATAGGCACATACATCGTATGTCAGTCAGCCTGCAGCGCACGTGTTGCTGAGGTCAAATCCTGTCCACAGTGACCGTTTTAGCCGATTTTCGGCTAACTTTGACAGATTTTATGTTCCTGCATGCGCATAGACAGTGACGTATTATAGCACTTTTGGCATTAATCTTTGTCAGATATCATTGAAAGTTGGCATAAGCATAGTCCGTATAGCCAAGATGTGTCCCGAAGAGTGACGTCATGGTGACGTCATCAAGTGATTTATTATGGATTTATGAATAATTAATTTTCTCATAGACTTTGTACACAGCTTTCTCCACAAGTATTTCCTATACAAACTGATATATCTTACTGAGTAGTTCTGAACTTCGGCTGAGAATTACTATGAGAAGGAAAAAGAAATCGTATTTTTACGCCTGTCATTTGATTGAAAATATTCCCAAGAGTTAGAATAGCAAGTAATATTTTATAAAAATGTTTCAGTTTAAAGGAAAATCACGCATTTAAAGGTGCAGTTTTTCTGCTGTGGGATTTTTAACCTATTGACTTTTCCCCTTTTTTAAGCCACCATTTTCATAACTTGGCGATCTGGAATCGTCATCAAAGTTACAGCCAAGGAAGATCCTCATACAAAAATTATGCCAAGACTACGACATCATGATGACGTCATCTTCAAGTGATTTATTATGGATTCATGAATAATTAATTTTCTCATAGACTTTGTACACAGCTTTTTCCACAAGTCTTTTCCTATACAACACTGATATATCTTACTGAGTAGTTCTGAACTTCTGCTGAGAGTTATACGGAAGCTTAAAGTGACCATCCGAGTTTCCAAGTTTCCGAGATAATTTATCTCGGAACGACGGAATACTGAGATAAAAACATGTCTTTTCGTGATATCGCATCTCGGAAAACGTCTTTCCCGGAATTCGTATCTCAGAAAGACGTCTTTGCTAATATCACATCACGGAATGACATCTTTCCCAGAAATCGTATCTCAGAAGACGTCTTTCCCTGATGTCGTATCTCGGAAAGACATCTTCTCCTGATATCGTATCTCAGAAAGACGTCTTTCCTTGATATTGTATCTCGGAAAGACGTCATTCCCTGATATCGTTTCTCAGAAAGACGTCTTTCCGACATACGATATCAAGGATAGACGTCTTTCCGAGATGATATATGAGAAAGACGTCTTAAGATGTTATATCAGGTGAAAACGTCTTTTTAAGATAAGATATTAGAGAAAGAACGTCTTTCGAGATGAAAGCGTCTTTCCGAGATACAATATCAGGAAACGTCTTTCTGAGATAAGATATGAGAGAAAGACGTCTTTCCGCCAGGAAAGACGTCTTTCCGGGATATCATATCAAGGAAAGACGTCTTTCTGAATGATATCAGAGAAAGACGTCTTTCGAGATGTTATATCAGGGAAAGACGTCTTTCAGAATACGATATCAAGGAAAGACGTCTTTCCGAGATGATATAAGAGAAGGCGTCTTTCCGAGATGTTATATCAGGAAAAGATGTCCTTCCGAAATGCAATATCAGTGAAAGCCGTCTTTCCGAGATACCATATCAGGGAAAGACGTCTTTCCGAATACGATATCAGGAAAAGACGTCTTTCCGAGATACCATATCAGGGAAAGACGTCTTTCCAAGACACGATATCAGGGAAACACTTCATAAATATCTTAGTAATCCATCTTTCCGAGATAAATCATCAAAGAAACGTGGAAACTCGAATGGTCACTTTAAGCTTCCGTAGAATTACTATGAGAAGGAAAAAGAAATCGTATTTTTACGTTAACCATTTGATTGAAAATATTCCCAAGAGTCTGAATATCAAGTAATATTTTATAAAAATGTTTCAGTTTAAAGGCAAATCACGTATTTAAAGGTGCAGTTTTTCTGCTGTGGGATTTTTAACCCATTGACTTTGTACACGTTTTCAAGCCACCATTTTTATAACTTGGCGATCTGGAATCGTCATCAAAGTTACAGCCAAGGAAGACCCTCATACAAAAATTATGCCAAGACTATGACGTCACGATGACGTCATCACCTATTTTTTTTATTGATTTTTGAAAATTTACGTACATATTGTGAAGTCTTATATCTACAGAAATGTAAGTCCGATTGGGTTGAAACTTGGTATGTGGCTATACCAGGAAGTGTTATAGATTAAAAAGGAGGTGACGTCATGATGACGTCATCCTGAGATTTTATATGAATATTTATTTTTTGACCTTTTAGCCATATCTCCCGAATGCAACATGCAAAATGCCAAATTCTTTTTTGCATTTGGTCTGTTATGTAATAGCTATTCGCACAAAACTTAAAAAAATGTGTGACGTCATCATGACGTCATCAAAATGCGATTTTTCAAAACTCATATAAGGAAAGGTCTAATTGTCATGAAACTTGGTGGGTAGGTAGTTAATCATACTAGTATGCAAAGTTCGAAGTGACGTCACGATGACGTCATCGAAAAATTTAAAAACATTTGTCGATTTTCAAAGTAATTTATTTAGATCACTCTTTGTCCAAGCAAAGACCTTGTACACACGCACATACATCGTATTGCCGAGGTCAAATCCTGTCCACAGTGACCGTTTTAGCTGATTTTTCGGCTAACTTTGACAGATTTTATGTTCATGCATATTCAGGGCATATTATTGATTAAAAAAAATCATAATGCGGAAAAGCCCTATGTTCTGTTGCAAACAGACATAGATCTCTAGTTTTTCTTTCTTCTTCTTCCTCTTCTTCTTTTTTGCCCAAAAACCCATAGACTTTGTACACGTTTTTTCTACACGCCACTTTTGGCATTAATCTTTGTCAGACATCATTCAAAGTTGGCATAAGCATAGTCCCTATAGCAAAGATGTGTCCCGCAGATTGACGTCATGGTGACGTCATCGACTAATTTATTATAGATTTTTGAATATTTAATTTTTCCCATAGACTTTGTACACAGAAAATTTTAAAAAATTGTCGCTTTTCAAAGGGCATTTTCGACTCTTTGCCAATAATTCATTTACACCACTCTTTATCCAAGCAAAGACCCTAATTCAAACACCATTGTGGAATGATGACGTCATGATGACGTCATCCTGTGTTAATTTATAGGCAATTAAATTGTGGCACTTTTAATATTTAAAAATGCATAAGAAATCAACCGTACGCGTCCGCAGCATTCTGTTGCCGGCAAGTGGTAGAATAGGTTGAGGTCTTTATTTCATTTAGTGTGCGTGAAATCACGTGACCCTTGCTTCCGGTCGAAAAAGGCCAAAATCGGAAGTGGCTTAGTATTTAAAAGTGGTAATAGATATGAACTTGCTTTTAACGGTGTTAGTCACTTGGTCGATAGTATTCTTTAAATCATCTACCGATGACGTCATGCAATCTTCGAGCGCCCTCTAGCGACAGGTTGAAAATTTTCAAAAATGTATTTTGAATAGATGTCTGTGGCGAAGTTTGTCGGAATCGCCTAAATATTGGTGTATATGATGACCTTGACCCACTTAAGACGTGTGCGAAGTTTTAGGCAGATGACGTCATCAAACCGGAAGTTATAATGAAAAGACCTTTTTTCTTTTGAAAATTCCTGAAAAATCAACCATGGCAGTTTTTAAATTAGTTTTTACTTAAATTGTCCATTTAAGGGTAGGTCTAAAACATTTCAAAGCTTCGAGGCAATGAGCAAACTCGGACATGCCCTGCGCACGCTTAAAACTTCACGTTGACAATACCTCTGCTTTAAAACATGCACAGTTCGTCCACAATGTGTACATGTACATGCACGTACGTTGTAGATAGGCACATACATCGTATGTCAGTCAGCCTGCAGCGCACGTGTTGCTGAGGTTTAATCCTGTCCAGTCCACAGTGACCGTTTTAGCAGATTTTCGGCTAACTTTGACAGATTTTATGTTCATGCATGCGCATAGACAGGGACGTATTATAGCACTTTTGGCATTAATCTTTGTCAGACATCACTGACAGTTGGCATAAGCATAGTCCCTATAGCCAAGATGTGTCTCGAAGAGTGACGTCATGGTGACGTCATCAAGTGATTTATTATTGATTTATGAATAATTAATTTTTCTCATAGACTTTGTGCACAGCTTTCTCCACAAGTCTTTCCCTATACAACACTGATATATCTTACTGAGTATTTCTGAACTTCAGCCGAGAATTACTATGAGAAGGAAAAAGAAATCGTATTTTTTTACGCCTGTCATTTCATTGAAAATATTCCCAAGAGTTAGAATAGCAAGTAACATTTTATAAAAATGTTTCAGTTTAAAGGCAAATCACGTATTTAAAGGTGCAGTTTTTCTGCTGTGGGATTTTTTAACTTATTGACTTGTACACGTTTTCAAGCCACCATTTTTATAACTTGGCGATCTGGAATCGTCATCAAAGTTGCAGCCAAGGAAGACCCTCATACAAAAATTATGCCAAGACTATGACATCATGATGACGTCATCATCAAATGATTTATTATGGATTCATGAATAATTATTTTTTCTCATAGACTTTGTACACAGCTTTCTCCACAAGTCTTTCCCTATACAACGCTGATATATCTTACTGAGTGTTTCTGAACTTCGGCCGAGAATTACTGTGAGAAGGAAAAAGAAATCGTATTTTTTTACGTTTGCCATTTTATTGAAAATATTCCCAAGAGTCAGAATATCAAGTAATATTTTATAAAAATAATTCAGTTTAAAGGCAAATCACGTATTTAAAGGTGCAGTTATTCTGCTGTGGGATTTTTAGCCCATTGACTTTGTACACTTTTCAATTCACCATTTTTATAACTTGGCGATCTGGAATCGTCATCAAAGTTACAGCCAAGGAAGACCCTCATACAAAAACTATGCCAAGACTATGACGTCACGATGACGTCATCACCTAATTTTTTATTGATTTTTGAAAATTTACGTGCATACTGTGAAGTTTTATATCTACAGAAATGTAAGTCCGATTGGGTTGAAACTTGGTACATGTATGTGGCTATACCAGGATGTGTTATAGATTAAAAATGAGGTGACATCATGATGACGTCATCCTGAGATTTTATATGAATATTTGATTTTTTTGACCTTTTAGCCATATCTCCCGAACGCAACATGCAAAATGCAAAATTCTTTTTTGCATTTGGTCTGTTAGGTAATAGGTATTCGCACAAAACTTGAAAAATGTGTGACGTCATTATGACGTCATCAAAATGCGATTTTTCAAAACTCATATAAGGAAAGGTCCAATTGTCATGACACTTGGTGGGTAGGTAGATAATCGTACTAGTTTGCAAAGTCCGAAGTGACGTCACGATGATTTCATCAAAAATTAAAAAAAAATTGTCGATTTTCAAAGTGCATTTTCGACTCTTTGCCAGTTATTCATTTAGATCACTCTTTGTCCAAGCAAAGACCATATACACACGCACATACATCATATTGCCGAGGTCAAATCCTGTCCACAGTGACCGTTTTAGCCGATTTTCGGCTAACTTTGACAGATTTTATGTTCATACATATTCAGGGCATATTATTGATTAAAAAAAAACATAATGCGGAAAAGCCCTATGTTCTGTTGCAAACAGACATAGACCTCTAGTTTTTTAGCTGTTTCGGTGTACACACCGAAACAGCTCTTGTTTCTGTTATTTTTTTTTTTCTCTTTTATTTTTCAGACTTTTTTCTCATAGGATAACACGTGTTTTCGTTCTACAAGTCACTTTTGGCTTTTTTTCAAATCCGATCGACTTCAAACCTGGCACACACTTAGACCATCATCTGAAGATGTGTGCCGAAACTTTTCGTCATGCTGACGTCATCACGTGATTTATTATAGAATTTTGAATATTTAATTTTTCCCATAGACTTTGTACACAGAGATTTTTTTAAAAATGTCAAATTTTCAGATGGCATTTTCGACTCTTTGCCAGTAATTCATTTACACCAATCTTTGTCCAAGCAAAGACTCTAATTCAAACAACATTGTGTAATGATGACATCATGATGACGTCATCCTGTGTTTATTTATAGGCAATTAAATTGTGACATTTTTAATATTTAAAAATGCATAAGAAATCAACCGTACGCGTCCGCAGCATTCTGTTGCCGGCAAGTGGTAGAGTAGGTTGAGGTCTTCATTTCATTCAGTGTGCGTGCAATCACGTGACCCTTGCTTCCGGTCGAAAAAGGCCCAAACCGGAAGTGGCTTATTTTTTGAAAGTGGTAATAGAAATGAAGTTGCTTTCAACGGTGTTAGTCTCTTGGCCGATAGTATTTTTCAAATCATCTACCGATGACGTCATGCAATCTTCGAGCGCCCTCTAGCGACAGGTTGAAAATTAGCAAAAATATATTTTGAATAGATGTCTGTGGCGAAGTTTGTCGGAATCGCCTAAATATTGGTGTATATGATGACCTTGACCCATTTAAGACGTGTGCGAAGTTTTAGGCGAATGACGTCATCAGATCGGAAGTTATAATAAAAAGACTCTTTTTCATTTGAAAATTCCTGAAAAATCAACCATGGCAGTTTTTATATTTGTTTTTACTTTAATTGTCGATTGAAGGGTAGGTCTAAAACATTTTAAAGTTTCGAGGCGATAAGCGAACTCGAACATACCCTGCGCACGCTTAAAACTTCACGTTGACAATACCTCTGCTTCAAAACATGCACAGGACAGGACGTCCACAATGTACATGTACATACACGTACGTTGTACATAGGCACATACATCGTATGTCAGTCAGCCTGCAGCGCACGTGTTGCTGAGATCAAATCCTGTCCACAGTGACCGTTTTAGCCGATTTTCGGCTAACTTTGACAGATTTTATGTTCATGCATGCGCATAGACAGGGACGTATTATAGCACTTTTGGCATTAATCTTTGTCAGATATCATTGAAAGTTGGCATAAGCATAGTCCCTATAGCCAAGATGTGTCCTGAAGAGTGACGTCATGGTGACGTCATCAAGTGATTTATTATGGATTTATGAATAATTAATTGTTCTCATAGACTTTGTACACAGCTTTCTCCACAAGTCTTTCCCTATACAACACTGATATATCTTAGTGAGTAGTTCTGAACTTCGGCCGAGAATTACTATGAGAAGGAAAAAGAAATCATATTTTTTTACGCCTGTCATTTGATTGAAAATATTCCCAAGAGTTAGAATGGCAAGTAATATTTTATAAAAATGTTTCAGTTTAAAGGAAAATCACGTATTTGAAGGTTCAGTTTTTCTGCTGTGGGATTTTTAACCTATTGACTTTGTACACGTTTTCAAGCCACCATTTTTATAACTTGGCGATCTGGAATCGTCATCAAAGTTACAGCCAAGGAAGCCCCTCATACAAAAATTATGCCAAGACTATATGACATCATGATGACATCATCATCAAGTGATTTATTATGGATTCATGAATAATTAATTTTTCTCATAGACTTTGTACACTTTCTCCACAAGTCTTTTCCTATACAACACTGATATATCTTACTGAGTAGTTCTGAACTTCGGCCGAGAATTACTATGAGAAGGAAAAAGAAATCGTATTTTTTTACGTTTGCCATTTGATTGAAAATATTCCCAAGAGTCAGAATATCAAGTAATATTTCATAAAAATGTTTCAGTTTGAAGGCAAATCACGTATTTAAAGGTGCAGTTTTTCTGCTGTTGGATTTTTAACCCATTGACTTTGTACACGTTTTCAAGCCACCATTTTTATAACTTGGCGATCTGGAATCGTCATCAAAGTAACAGCCAAGGAAGACCCTTATACAAAAATTATGCCAAGACTATGACGTCACGATGACGTCATCACCTAATTTTTTTATTGATTTTTGAAAATTTACGTACATATTGTGAAGTCTTATATCTACAGAAATGTAAGTCCGATTGGGTTGAAACTTTGTATGTGGCTATACCAGGATGTGTTATAGATTAAAAATGAGGTGACGTCATGATGACGTCATCCTGAGATTTTATATGAATATTAATTTTTTTGGACCTTTTAGCCATATCTCCCAAACGCAACATGCAAAATGCAAAATTCTTTTATGCATTTGGTCTCTTATGTAATAGCTATTCGCACAAAACTTGAAAAATGTGTGACGTCATCATGACGTCATCAAAATGCAATTTTTCAAAACTCATATAAGGAAAGGTCCAATTGTCATTAAACTTGGTGGGTAGGTAGTTAATCATACTAGTATGCAAAGTTCGAAGTGACGTCACGATGACGTCATCAAAAAATTTAAAAATATTTATCGATTTTCAAAGTGCGTTTTCAACTCTTTGCCAGTAATTTATTTAGATCGCTCTTTGTCCAAGCAAAGACCTTGTACACACGCATATACATCGTATTGCCGAGGTCAAATCCTGTCCACAGTGACCGTTTTAGCCGATTTTCGGCTAACTTTGACAGATTTTATGTTCATGCATATTCAGGGCATATTATTGATTAAAAAAAATCATAATGCGGAAAAGCCCTATGTTCTGTTCCAAACAGACATAGACCTCTAGTTCTTTTTCCACTTTTCCCCATAGGTTTTGTACACGTTTTTATTCTACAAGCCACTTTGGCAATTATTTTAAATCTGATCAACTTTAAACTCAACATAGTTATTAACCATCATCTGAGGAAGTGTCCCGAAACTTTTCGTCATGCTGACGTCATCACGTGATTTATTACAGAATTTTGAATATTTAATTTTTCCCATAGACTTTGTACACAGAAATTTAAAAAATGTCAATTTTCAGAGGGCATTTGACTCTTTGCAAGTAATTCATTTACACCAATCTTTGTCCAAGCAAAGACCCTTATTCAAACAATATTGTGTAATGATGACGTCATGATGACGTCATCCGGTGATTAACTATAGGCAATTAAATTGTGACAATTTTAATATTTAAAATGCATAAGAAATCAACTGTAGGCGTCCGCAGCATTCTGTTGCCGGCAAATGGTAGAGTAGGTTAAGGTCTTTATTTCATTCAGTGTGCGTGAAATCACGTGACCCTTGCTTCCGGTCGAAAAGGCCAAAACCGGAAGTGGCTTATTATTTGAAAGTGGTAATAGATATGAACTTGCTTTTCACGGTGTTAGTCTCTTGGCCGATAGTATTCTTCAAAATCATCTACCGATGACGTCATGCAATCTTCGAGCGCCTCTAGCGACAGGTTGAAAATTTTCAAAATGTATTTTGAATAGATGTCTGTGGCGAAGTTTGTCGGAATCGCCTAAATATTGGTGTATATGATGACCTTTGACCCACTTAAGACGTGTCCGAAGTTTTAGGTATGACGTCATCAGACCGGAAGTTATAATTAAAAGAATCTTTTTCCCTAGAAAATTCCTCTGAAAATCAACCATGGCAGTTTTTATATTAGTTTTTACTTTAATTGTCTATTTAAGGGTAGGTCTAAAATATTTCAAAGCTTCTGAGGCAATAATAACCTGTACATGCCCTGCGCACGCTTAAAACTTCAGGTTGACAATAACTCTGCTTTGTACATGTACATGCACGTACGTTGTACATATCGTATGTCAGTCAGCCCGCGCGTAGCGCACGTGTTGCTGAGGTCAAATCCTGTCGACAGTGACCGTTTTAGCCGATTTCCGGCTAACTTTGACAAATGGTCGAAACAGCTAAGTGTTTGTCCACAAACACATTTCTAGTTTTTTTTTTTCTCTTTTATTTTTCAGACTTTTTTCTCATAGGATAACACGTGTTTTCGTTCTACAAGTCACTTTTGGTTTTTTTTCAAACTGATCGACTTCAAACCTGGCACACTTAGACCATCATCTGAAGATGTATGCCGAAACTTTTCGTCATGCTGACGTAATCACTTGATTTATTATAGAATTTTGAATATTTAATTTTTCCCATAGACTTTGTACACAGAAATTTAAAAAAAAATGTCAAATTTCAGAGGGCATTTTCGACACTTTGCCAGTAATTCATTTACACCAATCTTTGTCCAAGCAATGACCCTAATTCAAACAACATTGTGTAATGATGACGTCATGATGACGTCATCCGGTGTTTATTTATAGGCAATTAAATTGTGACATTTTTAATATTTAAAAATGCATAAGAAATCAACTGTACGCGTCCGCAGCATTCTGTTGCCGGCAAGTGGTAGAGTAGGTTGAGGTCTTTAATTCATTCAGTGTGCGTGAAATCACGTGACCCTTGCTTCCGGTCGAAAAGGCCAAAAACCGGAAGTGGCTTATTATTTAAAAGTGGTAATAGATATGAACTTGCTTTTAACGGTGTTAGTCTCTTTACTAATAGTATTCTTTAAATCATCTACCGATGACGTCATGCACCTTCGAGCGCCCTAGCGACAGGTTGAAAATTGTGCCCTTCAAAAATGTATTTTGAATAGATGTCTGTGGCGAAGTTTGTCGGAATCGCCTAAATATTGGTGTATATGATGACCTTGACCCACTTAAGACGTGCGAAGTTTAAGGTTTATGACGTCATCAGACCGGAAGTTATAATGAAAAGACCCTTTTCCTTAGAAAATTCCTGAAAATCAACCATGGCAGTTTTTATATTAGTTTTTACTTTAATTGTTTATTTATGGTAGGTCTAAAATATTTCAAAGCTTCGAGGCAATACAAACTCGACATGCTCCTGCGCACGCTTAAAACTTCAGGTTGACAATAACTCTGCTTTAAAACATGCACAGGAAGTGTATGTACATGTATTTGTACATGTACATGTACATGCACGTACATTGTACATATCGTATGTCAGTCAGCCTGCGTGCAGCGCACGTGTTGCCGAGGTCAAATCCTGTCCACAGTGACCGTTTTAGCCGATTTCCGGCTAACTTTGACAGATTTTATGTTTATGCATAGTCAGGGACGTATTATTGATATAAAAACAAAACATAATGCGGAAAAGCCCTATCTTCTGTTGCAAACAGAATTTTTGCAAAATTTCGTAAATGTGTGACGTCAACATGACGTCATCAAAAACGTGATTTTTTTTTGATTTACATGTCAGGTATGTCCGATCATTATGAAACTTGGTGGGTAGGTAGGTATAGAACATAGCATAGACACTTTTTGTATAGAATACGCATGTACATGTTCATTCGTCCTGATGAAACTCCTTTACGGCAGTCATTATCAAAACGGTCGAAACAGCTCAGCGTTTGTCCACAAACACATTTCTAGTTTCTCTTTGTTTTTCAGACTTTTTTCTCATAGGATAACACGTGTTTTCGTTCTACAAGTCACTTTTGGCTTTTTTTTTCAAATCCGATCGACTTCAAACCTGGCACATCCTTAGACCACCATCTGAAGATGTGCACTGAAACTTTTCTGTCATGTTGACTTCATCATGTAATTTATTGTAGAATTTTGAATATTTAATTTTTCCCATAGACTTTGTACACAGAAATTAAAAAAAAAATGTCAATTTTCAGAGGGCATTTTCGACACTTTGCCAGTATTTCATTTTCACCAATCTTTGTCCAAGCAATGACCCTAATTTAAACAACATTAGATAATGATGACGTCATGATGACGTCATCCGTGTTTATTTATAGTCAATTAAATTGTGACACTTTTAATATTTAAAAATGCATAAGAAATCAACCGTACGCGTCCGCAGCATTCTGTTGCCGGCAAGTGGTAAAGTAGGTTGAGGTCTTTATTTCATTCAGTGTGCGTGAAATCACGTGACCCTTACTTCCGGTCGAAAAAGGCCCAAACCGGAAGTGGCTTATTATTTAAAAGTGGTAACAGATATGAACTTGTTTTTAACGGTGTTAGTCTCTTGGCTGATAGTATTCTTCAAATCATCTACCGATGACGTCATGCAATCTTCGAGCGCCCTCTAGCGACAGGGTTCAAAAATGTCAAAATGTATTTTGAATAGATCTCTGTGGCGAAGTTTGTCGGAATCGCCTAAATATTGGTGTAAAGAATGACCTTGACCCACTCTAAGACGTGTGCGGAAGTTTAAGGTGATGACGTCATCAGACCGGAAGTTATAATGAAAAGACTCTTTTCCTTAGAAAATTCTCTTCTGAAAATCAACCATGGCAGTTTTTGTATTAGTTTTTACTTTAATTGTCTATTTAAGGGTAGGTCTAAAACATTTTCAAGCTTGAGGCAATAAGCAAACTTTGACATTCCCCGCTCACGCTTAAAACTTCAGGTTGACAATAACTCTGCTTTAAAACATGCAGGACGTCCACTGTGACAATGTACATGTACATGTACACTGTACATGCACGTACGTTATACATATCGTAGTCAGTCAGCCCGCGCGCAGCCCACGTGTTGCAAAGGTCAAATCCTGTCCACAGTGACCGTTTTAGCCGATTTCCAGCTAACTTTGACAGATTTTATGTTCATGCATAGTCAGGGACGTATTATTGTCAAAACAAATCATAATGCGGAAAAGCCATATCTTCTGTTGCAAACAGACATAGATCTCTACTTATATGTCTGTGGGTCCAACAGAAAATCAATATTGGGAACAGCTCTGTGGTTGTTCACAACCACAATTTCTCCTTTTTTTTCTTCCACTGTTTTTTCTCATAGGATAACACATGTTTTCGTTCTACAAAGCACTTTTTGACTTTTTTCAAATCCGATCGGCTTCAAACCTGGCACACACTTAGACCACCATCTGAAGATGTATGCCGAATCATGACGTCATCATGACGTCATCACGTGTCACGTGACGTCATCTTAAAAGAGCATAATTTAAGGCCCTATATCTACAGAACCGGAAGTCCGATTGGGTTCAAACTCGGTATGCAGGTATTCCGGGAGTCTTATAGACAGAAATTGCAGTGACGGCATGATGACGTCATCGTAGTGCGGATTTTTATATAAATTATTCAATTTTTGACCTTTATCATATCTCATAAACGGAATGTGGTAAATTCAAAATTCTTTTGTAAAGGTTTGTTAGGTCATACATAGATGCACAAAATTTCGTAAAATGTGTGACGTCATCATGACGTCATCAAAACGTGATTTTTTTATCTTCACATATATGTCCAATCGTTATGAAACTTGGTGGGTAGGTAGGTATAGATAAAAGCATTCAAAATCTGGAAGTGACGTTATCATGACGTCATCGTCTGATTTTTACACTTTTCAAATTTTAATATTTTCAAATTTTGCAAAAATTATACAAAATAAGGTCCGATCGACCTCAGAGAACCTGATGTCCGATTGGGTTCAATGTCGGTATGAAGATATTCCAGGGAAGTGTTATAGACAAAATTGCAGTGACGTCACGATGACGTCATCATGTGATTTTATATGAATTATTCAATTTTTTGACCTTTCACTCATATTTCATCAATGGAACGTGGTAAATTCTGAAATTCTTTTTGCAAAAGGTTTGATAGGTCGTAGATAGGATACATACAGGAAAATTTCAAAATGTGTGCCGTCATCATGACGTCATGAAAAATGGGTGTTTTTGTACATAGGATGTACTTTTTGTATAGAATACATGTACATGTACATGTTCATTCGACCTGGATGAAACTCCTTTACAGCAGTCATTATTAAAACAGTCGAACAGCTCAGTGTTTGTCCACAAACACATTTCTAGTTTTGTTCTGATTTTTTTCTTTCTTTTGCGTTTTTTCAAAATCCCATAGACTTTGTACAAGATTTTTCTCTGCAGCACTTTTGGGCATTGATCTTGTCAGACATCATTCAAAGTTGGCATAAGCATAGTCCCTATAGCAAAAGTGTCCTGAAGATTGATGTCATGGTGACGCCATCGACTAATTTATTATAGATTTTTGAATATTTAATTTTTCCCATAGACTTTGTACACAGAAATAAAAACAAATTGTCGATTTTCAAAGGGCACTTTCGACTGTTTGCCAGTTATTCATTTATACCACTCTTTGTTCAAGCAAAGACCCTAAATCAAACAACATTGTGATGATGACGTCATGATGACGTCATCCGGTGTTTATTTATGGGAAATTAAATTGTGACACTTAATATAAAAATGCATAAGAAATCAACCGTACGCGTCCACAGCATTCTGTTGCCGGCCAGTGGTAGAGTAGGTTGAGGTCTTTATTTCATTCAGTGTGCGTGCAATCACGTGACCCTTGCTTCCGTCAAAAAGGCCGAAACCAAGGTGGCTTATTATTTAAAAGTGGTAATAGATATGAACTTGCTTTCAACGGTGTTAGTCTCGTGGCTAATAGTATTCTTTTAAATCATCTACTGATGACGTCATGCAATCTTCTGAGCCTTCCTAGCGACAGGTTGAAAATTTTCCAAAATGTATTTTGGAATAGATGTCTGTGGTGAAGTTTGTTCGGAATCGCCCAAATATTGGTGTATATGATGACCCTGACCTACCTTCAGACGTGTGCAAAGTTTTAGGCGTAAAAGACGTCAAATATCAGACAGGAAGTTCCAAGTTGAAAATACCTTTCCTTTTTCAAAATTAAGCTAACAAATCAATCCGTACAGATATATAACTCTTCGAATTGCCCATTAAATGATAGCGTAAAAACACATTTTCGCTTCTCAACAGTGCCAAGTTCCCAGCTTGTCAAATTGTTCACAGTTGACGCGGCGTCGGCAAAAATATCCTTGCAGCAACTCAGCAGCAGATGGAGACTAAAAATGAGTTCTGCTCCAAAGCGAGCATAAACTGCAAGTGTGTGCATGTATAGCATTGACCAGATTCGGCATCGCCTGCTTCCCATACGCCACACAGCGTGCACGTGGTGTGAGGGCGTAAGTTTTATCAGGATCAGGTACCTCTCGCTACCTGTGGCATTACCACGAACGGTTACATGTACATAGCTTACGTATAACTGCCAAAACTGTCGTCTTGAAAAACAAGAGGACTACATGTATATGCATGATAGTGAGTGTTCATATCGGCACTTTATCTATTAGCACACTGTAATTTCACTTCGGCCGTTGCGATCGTATTGTGCCACTTTTTACTGCCAGGGCCAAGTGCATATCTCATCACGAGTTAGACTGGTGAACATCTTAAACGGTGTATGGTATAAATATTAACATGATTGGGGTCGATTCTCTTTACAGAATTTCATTGATTGATTGACAATGTAATAAACCCCCAAACAGGTGCTCGCGATACAGAGTTTGCCTTTTGTGTTTTATTAAATGCAAAATTGGTCCTCAAAATGACAAGTAATTCTGTAGACCTTTCTCTCAAGATGGACAACTGCTCTTCGAAAGCTTAATAAGTCGACTGCTCATAACATTGAAATTGTGGCTATCCTGAAAAGAAGGAAACTGACTCAAAAATAATAGTGCTTTTCACACGAATAAAACGGACGCTGAACTGGCCACCGTGCTGGGGTGCCGCTCTCTTAAATTAGCAAAATGGAGATTTGCCCAATGAAGACAATGTGTCCAATTGTGCCCTGACCTCTCAACGCGGGTATCTGAGAAACACTAATGGGAAGAAAGCTTGACATTTTTGAAATGGTATAAAAAGTTTCGGGTTGTGAAATGTTTATTGAAATGAGCTTTGATGAATGACATAAAACGGTAAACATTTTCAGGAAAACAAATTACATTTTAACTAACAATTAATTGAGAATATTTCTACAAAAATGACACTTTAGTTGTCAAAATGTTAATAATAATTGATAAATATAACTAATCTGTAATTGAAAAAGTAATCTCAAATATTTTATTTGTCAAAAGAATTATCTTTAGTCTAAAACTATAGTACCAAGGTGATTTCAAACTGCAGACAAGACTTATGGTAGCTGTGTGAATGAGATTGGCTACATCTTCATGTGTGATGTAAAGACAACATTCCGCATACATGTAGCCAGTGTATACCTTTTTCTGCACTCTGTACACTTTAAGTATGTGGTTATGGTTTGTCCAAGTATTTAAAACAAGAATCAAAATTAACCAAATTTATCTTCACCCATGATGACAAAATGGGCAATGACAACGACAAATCTGTGTGCTTGTTACAAGTGAAATCACTGGTTTTATGTATTGCAATATCTGCATGACAGTAAAAAGTTTGAAATTCATTTACTTTTAAGCAGGATTATATAATTTGGATTGAGGAACATTTTCAATTGTGTTAGAAAATACTGAAATACTAAGAAAATGTTCTTGACCTCTGACTTTGTACAACTGCCAAAGTGGCGTCAGGTTGCAGCACTTTGCGTCACACGCTAATGTGTTGGTGTCCCTGTTACATGGCGAAAGCCATGTTATTTGTCATGTAAGTAGACAACTAAGTGAGAATAAAAAACATTGTTTAGCACTAAGATCCACCAGTGCTATAATTTGAAACTGCAAAAGGTTAAAGAAAATATTTTGCACCCATACATGCTATGTCTCACTTTGGACCCGTTATTTATAGAGTGGACAAGATGACAAGATGAAAACTTGAAGATACCTTATTCACATATCAATTGCCAGACTTTACATAAACATTTTAGGCTTCTAAGTCAAATAGCAGTCACTAATTATCCTGCTTAGCCAACAAGGTCTGTCATCGCATGTAATGCAAAATAACAATGTTCCCGCACCACCGTGATGGGTTGAGCAGGAGGTTTCTTGACAGGTAAGAAGCCTTGAGTACATTTACGGTTGTTCATATGTGAGAGAATGATGGCATTTAGCTTCAAATGCCATGTTTGCAGTTCAGTTTCCCAACACCTGTCAGGATTGTAACCGCCATGGTCCTGTAAGGCTGAATAATGGATGCAAAGAAATAAACGATGGTGTGTGAAGTTCAGAGAATCAGCAAGGGCCCCGTCGGCAATGAATTTGGTAAATTCCTGTCTTGAATGGTAAATGCCAAATGTTCATTGGGAAAAAGGTCACCAACATCCTGGTCACAAATAAACACATCAACAGATCTCTTGTTTAAATGTTAGCACCACTTGAGTGGCAACTATTTAAACACACCGCACTTAAAGTACAGAGTTTATGAAGAGTAAGAAGTTTCAAAATATCAAGATATATTATTCACTGAACATGATGATAGAAACACCATGCATTCATAGATCATTTATATCACAACTGAGAAACCAATTTCTTTAGAACCACAACTACAATGAGATATCATTCTACATGGTGTTTGATTATAGTGCAAACCTCTAATTCATTGAGCTTATCAGTACTCAAAGAAACTATACACAGAAGCTAGCAGTCTTTAAAGAAAGAGTCTTGATCTACATGTTTAATTCCAATGCCACCCCTCTTTAAAAAAACCCTGTCCAAACAATAAACCACTGAATCAATAAATGAAAACACTTTAACACACTGATGCTGAATGCAAAGCACATCATGACATCCTGATACGCAACGATTCAAGTCTGATTATTCATGCAAACAATATCCGTCTATCCAAAACACTTCAGCACTTGTAACCGTGTAATCAGCTAATTTTCAGGGAAACTGTTGTCTAACACACCGCTTAGTCACAATTTCCTCTTCCTTCTGAATTGGAACTGTGTCTTTGCCATTTGATGATTTGCATTTTCTTTCAACCTAGGTTCCAACATCCCGCCATCAAACTCAACTTCAATCAACTTTTGCCAAGATTCACTGTTAACATAATAATTGCACGTACAGTGCCAAAGACTCCATTCACAAGTCCATCTGATACATCAATGTTCTTAGTTAACATTACTCAAAGTAACCAACATCCATCCACAATGATTCAGGCAAGTTTGTATATGTTGATTTCTTAGGAAACTTTTACCCTCTCCTTTTCTGATTACCATTCTTTCTGAACATCTTTAGCAACAATACATGTACAATCAGAACACTTTGCAAAATAGTGTCAGTATTGTATTCATCCACTTGTTTGTTACATGGGTAGATATAATGCATCATTCCAATCTTCTTCAGTTTCACAGGACTTCAACCATGTTACATCTTCTTCATAACTTTCCTTCTTACTTTGACTCTGTAACCTATTCAGTACTTCTGCAAACTGTACATCATCTTTTGTCGCATTATTAATTGGTTTATTTTGCTAAAATCATATTAGCAAAAATGCTGAATTACATGACATTTATGAAAAAAGTCTTAATAAAAGACAGCTTACACAAAAGATTATTTAAAAAACCCACCAAAACAGGATATTACATTTGCGGCTTGGATATTGCGAGTTTTTAAATTGAAGATAAACATTGAAGTTATATAAAAATACAGTGAACAGATAAATTAATTAACGATTGATTGATGGGGCTGTAATCAATGGCTTCTTTGTTCAACAACTCAGCTATAAGGCAGGGTTGTTCTGAATCTGTTGGTGCTGCACCTAGTATGGTTTTGAATTTAGTTTGGGTTCTGAGGGTCATTTGATGATTTGTACTGAGGAGGGAACCACTCAGAGAACTGGTGAGATGAACATGCTTTTGTGGCAAAGTCTCTGTAGATTTAAGGTCGTCTACATGAAGAGGCTCAAGTTCTAGTTTCCATCAAGGAATCTGGGTAGGATGGTGAACTGTGTGCCTAGAATGCATTTACAGACACGCTTTGAATCATCTCAATTTGGTTACTTTGTCTCTGAGTGAGACCTGCATGCCACAATGGAACAGCATACTCTAGTACCGGTCTGATATAACTTTTGTACACACTGTAAAGTTCATGCGCCATTGAACCTCTGCACCTTTCAATTTACGCAATACGAATACATTTTTCGGTTTGCTTTAGTGGATACTTTCACTTGGGAATCCCATTTTAAATCATCCTGATCATAACACTAAGCAGTTTGACTTTATTGAAACCAAGGGCGTTCATCTGAAATTCTTAGTCAACATTCGAATTTCTTTTTGCCAAAGTATACTTGCATTGCCTGGCATTTGGCAGGATTTAGTTTTTAGTTTGTTTTGAACCTGACCATTCCCGTGTTGTATTTCAATGTTTTGCATGTCACTGACGTTAATAACTGTTCTATTTTTCACCAATAGTCAGGTCGTCAACATATTTCACACTGACGGTTTGCTTTCATCATTCAGAGATAGGTTTAGTGCATCATTTATCATACCTAGCAATGAAACAGGTCCAATGATGGTACCCTGTGGCACTCCCCAGTTAAACCGATCCAGTCAGAGCATACGTTTTGTATTTACTCTTTGTCTCCTGGTAAGTGAACTCACTCACCCACTGCACAAGACATACAGGAGATACACCTAGCATCAACAATTTCCTTGATAACAATCTCTTACTCAGCCTTTAGGACAAATCAAGAAGACCAACAAATTTTTTCAGATACTCACCCTGCTGCCTCCAAGAGACTCAACATTTTTTTCATATATGGAGTAGCATTGGCCATAAGAATGTAATTTACAGATTTCAAATGACCATTAAGATTTACTGCACCATTTTTTATAAAATTCTGCAAATGTTTCCAAACTGAGGTGGTTTCAAATGCACATCTACACGACATGGAAGAAACAACTGCAATATACTTTGGTAATATTTCTAGATATTTACTCTCTGAAAATCTAGGTATCTTATCACTGCAGGTTCAGTTTTACTGCGTTTCTGTATGTGACCCAAACCATCTTCTTCAGTTCATGCACTGGTGATTTGTTTTTCTTGTTATGTTTGCATTAAATATTATCAAGTATTCTGAGTAAAATGTGGCAAGGCACACCACATTAAATTCATCAAGATCTGGTCTTGCTTTATAGCGATCAACTTTATTAGCCATGAATTTGTCATTGTCATCTGCAGATCTACCTGAATTACACTAACGGCAAGCTCATTCTGACAGAATTGTCACCAACAGGTATAAACTCGACTTTTCTGAATCCTCTTCACCCAAGACCACATACACGAAACACTGCTTCCTGGGCTGATACTTCACGATTATGTGATACACACAGAACTTAATTTCTCATACTCTGTCTTGCATCTAGATTACCCTTCTCTGCTTCTTTTTCTTTGTGTTTGCTAATAATTGTCCTACCACGCTTAGATTTAGACATATATGACACAAACAGGCAGCACAGGCGTATGCATCAATGACGAACTGAATATCCATAATACATTCCAACATCTTACTAAATCAGGATTGTACAGATTGACCCATACATCTTGCGGTTCTCTTTTATGACAATAGGGTTTGTTGCTCAAATGTATTGATAGCTTTTCAAAATCATCCTGGTGTAATATTAATTCTTTCAACAACTCTATAGTTGACAAAAGCTGGTTTTTCATCCTCGTATTGCATCCCAAACTGACTTCAGTAACTCCTTTGCATCTGTATGCTTCTTCATCACAATTTGATTGTTTGATAATTATTCACATTATTATCATCAATATCATTATCATCATCACCATCATTATCATCACCATCAGTATGATTCTCATTGTCGTTGTCATCATTATGCATTGGGTCTGGCTTAGTAATGAATGTCTCTATTGGATGTGGTGGTCTTGGAAATTAAATCTACACTAGTTCCTTTCTTTTTACATGACTTACAATGCTTCTTGCTATGTAGCTGCACGTGACTCACTATGTCATTCAGTTCTGTGTCCTCCTCCTTAGATGGCAATTGCAATTGACATATGAATCAATGAATTGAATGACGTCTTCTATCGCTATCATATCCCAATCTTGTGCAGCATTCCCTCAATCCAAAACAGACAGTGAGTATGTGGCGATCCCTTTGCTGAAATTCAACTGTAAAATAACCTCTGACTTTGCCAATAGGCTGAGCTCTGACATGATGACATCTTTCAAGAATGAAGAAAACCAGTTTGTCAACTCTTGTCAAACATTCTAGCTGCAGTCACAAGGTTACTTCGCAATAATTTACTTCTATTCCAATCCAAATCTTCAATATCTGAATCACCCTGTTGCCTCAATATTGTGTTTATGATTTCCACACCATCTCATATCAGCTGCAGAAAATGAGCAAAACCATGTAGGTATTCCAAGCGCCCACAACTCATAGCCATGAAATCTTTCTGAGCTACCGCTGGGTATGGGGGTGTACTTGATTGGTTTCAAGAACTCATAACCACTACTAGACTGTAAAATATCTCTCAGTTGATCTTTATCTTTAATCATGCTAGCATTTACATCTCAGCAGTGTACTTTTGTGGCCTGAACTCTGAATGCATTGCAATTGAAACTTTGACATTACTTGTTGGATTTCTTGACAGATACTGGAAAGCATAGAAAATGTACTGAATATTTACAAATCTATTATCTGCATTCATTAACCTATTATGAAATATCTAGACAGACTCCAATTTTACATCACGATCATCACTGAAAATAGTGCCTGTTGAAAATAATGCTGGGAAACATTTGGCCTCATTAGCTTCCATTAACACTCTGACTGGGGTATTTGTCACAAGGAGCAAATACATGATATCGTCAAAATCTTGATCCAAAGCACCTTGAGCAATGTTAACTGCTGCAAACATGTCATCGTAAACAATGCCTGCCGACGTTCTTCATCTGTGTCCATATCAGTGTCTTCATCACTTTCACTTGAATTATCAGATTCATCCTCTTCTTGGTTTTCATGTTCATTCTTCAAAGGATTGTCCCATTCACAGTTAATCTCAATTGCACTATACGATTCATTATGCCTTTAGATAACGTAGTGCAATGCTCAACATGTTCTCTATGCTGACATACTGATACTGCATATTCCTTTGAATGGACAATTTCTTCAACTTAATTTGATTAACTGATTGTTATTTTCACATCTAGGAATTGATATTGTTTCTGAAATATTTGATGGTACACATACAAACTGGCCCATGCACAGCATTCTGACCTCCTCTGCAAAAGCCATCATTTTAATAAATTCTACACACTGCAATTAGATGTTCCTCCAATGTATTCAAACAGCTCAAATCCTCAGGAATCTCTTCCAATGCCAAATTGTTTGCACAAGATTCAGCTGGTATCTTAATCTAGCTACTTATGACATGTAAAGCAATCCAATAAACTTGATCTACTTGATTTTGACACACGACACGTAATACCACAGTTTCTGTCGGCTTCACATGTATGTAAAAACTTACCAGATATGCTATCAACACATTTATATTTGTCTTGATTACACTTACCACCTAAGCTTTCGAAAAAGGAGTTTATGACGAACTGCACATATGTATTCAGGTCCTGATGATACATCTGCCTCCAATTTCTTATTACATTGCTCATAATGTTGACTTGATCTCTTCATTTGCTTTGTTGATTATTCCTTGCTTCATATTCTCAATGATAACGCTGATCCCTGTAAAATTTAGCTTTCGAAAATTCTATCATTTATCCTATATGTAATTTATTCAAAGAGTACTCTTTAAATTGGTTTAATAAGATATTTCTCTAGGATAAATCACTACGGTACTTCTTTTCATAGATTTAATGAGATCATTTCTATATGATACATCACTGTGGTACTTTTCATAGATTTAATAAGGCCATTTATATGATACATCACTGTGGGTACTTTTCATAGATTTTAAAAGACCATTTACTGGTATATGATATATCAATGGTATTTTTTTGCAGTATTAATCTTTTGTTGTTTATACACTTTATTCTCATGGTATTTTTGCCTCATGACTCCAGTAATCTTTGCTGTATCTTCTGTATCTTTTTGCCATACTAATAGCACCTGTCTTGTATTCCACATTTATGGTATTTTTCTTTCTTTGCATACTCCTTTTTCTCTCTGCAGTCACTTACTTTGTGTTTTTGTACATGCTTCTTCATTTCCTGCATCTATCTTTCTTTC
Source organism: Patiria pectinifera (assembly GCA_029964075.1). Lineage (NCBI taxonomy): Eukaryota > Metazoa > Echinodermata > Asteroidea > Valvatida > Asterinidae > Patiria > Patiria pectinifera. The sequence continues at coordinate 28,859 of JASAOE010001326.1, forward strand.
TTGATATCTTTTTCTTTGATTTTGGTCTCTATCAGATTTTGCCTCATCCTTAAGTTTGCACGTTTACGTCTCTTTGTGCTTCTACTACTGGTGTTTTGGATGAATTTCTATCATGCTTCTCGGGCTATTGTCTAGAACCTTTCTTCTGAACCAACGTGCACTTGTCACTAAATCGTGGCTGGCTTGATTCTGTGATACAACAAATTCCCGACTTTATACTACTAATGTATCATACTACTGGCTGGACATATATATCTATTTGAAAATAAATACCACTTATTAACATCATCATACGTATAAATACCGACATCCAACATGTGTGCTGTTACAATGATTTCGAATTTCAGTAGCCCATGTACCATGATAACAATGGACAATCGCCCTCATTACATAGTCTTCCACTGTTGTATAACCTTCACGTAAATATCCGAACAAAGCTGCATTCTTCAACAAATGATGAACAATTGCCAGTCTCAGTAACATATGATTATCTTCAGTCCCATATAGCATAACTAATAGCTCTGTAGAAACAGTTACTATCAATTCTGGATTGTCTTATATAATTAGGTTTTACTCAACTGCTTACATCTCTACCGGGAATTTCATGAGCATCTAGACAAAGTGTTGTCAGACCATATTTTTGACACAATAACTCTATGGTCATAACTAATGGAACAAATTTCAAATTGAATATGCTTGATAAGATTGTATAATTTGCATATCACGTTTCACCTTTGTTCTTTTTCTTTGTACATTACACAAGATGGTTCACTGCTTCCACTGACAGTTTCACCATCATTACATACTGAACTCATCATCTACCCAGACAGTAACACCTGTAATTTCAAACTGTTCATTGTCACTGACATTCATAGACTTTCCAAGTTCAGTACAATACCTGCACACACCTTGCCATGACACACACGACATTTGAGCAAGC
>JASAOE010001329.1:0-18846 GCA_029964075.1 Patiria pectinifera
GAGCGTTGCATAGTAATATGCAATTTGACCCTTCGTGTATTCGAAATTGAGCCTGAGCAGGTGACGGGAATTGAAAATTTACAAAACAGAAAAGTTTTGTAGATTTTCCAACTTTACGCTAAAAAAACCCCCAGCATTTATGAAATGGAATAAAAGAGTGATGACATTTATTTTTATCCCTACCCTTTATTCTTCCTAATATTAGCATTTAAACAACCTGTAAGTTGTTAATAGTTTGCTAGATTGTGAAAGAGTTAATGTATTGAACTTGTAATGTTATATCCTCGGCACTGACTGAAAAGGCCGAGCGTCCTTGAATGACTCTGCAAAACTCTTGTCAAGATGCGTGATAACGGCCCGTACAGCTGGGAATACAATGAATACTAATTGTGTATAATGCACAATAATTATACAGAATCATGTAGAGACATCTTAATTGCTTCACTGTGCGTGTCCGTGTGTGTAGGATCCGTGGTACATGGTCAGTCAGTCAGTGATTCGCGGAGTCATTCGGGGGAGTGACTCGGTCAGTAAGTCAGTGATTGAGTCAGTCAGAAGACAAACTGCTGGTGCCTCAGATCCAGTTCAGCAAAAGTTGCACCAGACACTTCTTCGCTGCCACAATCATAATCCTGAAAGTCAATGCAAAAGAAGCATGTGCTCATCTAGTGGATGTTATGCCGGCCGGACAGGTTGGTTCGTTGTGCTCGCTCTGTGGACCAGACTCTTCATTTTGGTGGGAATATACAAAGCCATCGGTATGATGATTCCGTTATTGCAAGTTCAGTTTGACACCACCACCTGGATACTCGGCTGGATAACGTCTATCATTGGAGCTCCCGCGGGATTAGCTGGTAAGCTTGACGTTACAAAATTAACTTAAAGTCTGATCCGAGACAATATGGCTGATCAGGCTGGCATTAATGTAACGAATCGAGAAACGACGAAAAGGTGGAGATTATTTGATTCCAATGGGTGAGGACAAATGTAAAACTGAAACTGAAACGAATTTCTGCTCCAAAGGACGAATTTCTGCTCTAAATGACTATGGCATTTTACCATCCAAATGCAACAAACTGCTCAATTTACAGAAACGAGCGGTCCGATTAATATATCATGCTGGTTATCGTAAGCATTCCGGTCCTATTATCGACAATCAAATATTACCTCCCCAGTGCAATCTTATTAACTTTATGCAACTGTTCTGTTTTTCCATGTTTATGATTCAGTTTTGACTTGGGGTGTTTCAGCATCATATGGAATTTTTTTTTATAATGCTTATACATTGTATATCAACAATCTCAAAGCTCTTTACAATAAATATTATTCACTCGTTCATCAGGCCACTAGACCACGCGGCAGCCGTTATCAGTGCACATTCAGTCCTCTACCCTCACAACCCATACAGGGTGAGTAAAAAAAAACCAAAAACAAATGTCAGGACCATTGTTTTAGTGAAGTTTTAAATGTAGCACTTTCAAAATCTGGAATATGAAAGCCCAATTCATAAGCTTTCGTTTAGTACAAGAATCATTCAAATCACTCATGTACTTTTCAAGTTACGGAGTTTTAAACACAACCACCCTTTTAAAGTTCTGTCCACGGATCACAAAAAGTTTGCGTTCTTTGAGCAAAACGAAAACAGTTCGCAGATATCCCTATGTGATTTGTTTTTGTTTTGCTGAAAGAACACTTGCCTTCTTGTGATCCGTGGTCCTTAAAACGGCGGTTGTATTTGAAACTCCGTAACTTAAAAAGTACATGAGTGATTTGAATGATTCTTGTACTAAAAGAAAGCTTATGATTTCGGCTCTCGTATCCTAGATTTTGAAAGTTCTACATGCAGAATTTTACTAAAACAATGGTCCCGACATGTGGGTTTCTGTTTTTTTGTTACTCACCCTGTATACTCCTGGATGGAGAGAGGCAATTGTAGTTAAGTGTCTTGCCCAAGGCCACAAACACCATGTTCCAGGCAGGGTTTAAACCAATACCATCGCACGTGAGTCGAACACCGTAACCACTGGACCATGGCGTTCTACCGTCCTCATGCAACAAACAGCTCAATTTGCAAAGAATTTGCTTCTTTATAATTATGCAAATCTGAGTCTTTTACAATTCAGTAACCTGTGCCATTTAAATCTAGGTAAATTTATGTGTAGATTTATAAATAATACATTGAATTTCGATCTCCAATTGAACAGAACGACGTCCAAATATAGTGTTATTTCAACTTGGCACTTTATAATACAGGATGGTGCCAAAAACCCCACTTTTGACAGGAATTTTAGTCTACTTACTGAACTTATTTTTTTAAAATATAACGTAGTGAAATATAGTTCTTCAACCACAGGTGGTGAAAAAAATATGTAACAAAAATGTTTTTGTTTATAAAAGATTGTAACACTCTATGAAAAAATGGCAACTATGAAAGAAATGGGAGGTTTCTAAAATATACGACCACCAATTTCCACTCCTTTTTGTTTTTGTTTTTAACTTCTACAGGAATATTTGCCAAACCTATCGGTAGATATTTGGGACCCAGTAACGCCGTCATGCTATGTGGAGCAATGATAAGTGTATCAGTCATTATTGCATCGTTTTCCACGTCTCCTGTTCAGCTGGCTTGCGTGTTTGTTCTGCTTCTCGGTAAGCGATGTTTTTGATGAAATCACATTTTAACATCAGGCTCTCTAGTTTGGTGGGAAGAAGGCACTTCCGAATTTACATATTTTCATGCCAAAGACACACATAGTTACTTCGTGAATGGTCTCTAATGATACCTGACCCTCAAAACATGGGTTTAGACACCTTACTTGTGTAGTTATGTTCAATATTGGCCGAGATATGCCAAAAACATGATTTTCTGATAAATTTTCAAATTTTTATAAATTGGCACTTTAGAATTTACATATTTACCTGCCTAGGACACACATAGTTACTTCGTGAATGGTCTTAGAATGATATTTGACCCTCAAAACATGGGTTTAGACACATTACTTGTGTAGTGATGTGCAATATTAGCCAAGATATGACCAAAAAACATGGTTTTCCAGTGATGGCGGCACTAATTTGCATATTCCTATGCCACAGACACATGTTGCCACTTCCAGAATAGTTTTATTGTGATCTTTGACCCTGAAAAAAAATGGGTTTAGACACCTTATTCGTTCAGTTATCTGCAATATTAGCTGAGATACATGTATAGTGAACGATAGATTTTTCGATAATGGCGGCACTAATTTGCATAAAAGCAATACGTGAACCATTTTTTGAATTTTTTTAAAGTAACAACTCGTTTTCTACGCATTTTTTCTGACCTAAAGACGTCAATTAGAAATTGATATCCGAGGGTGCACGATACCCCCTTCTTCCCACTTAACTCGACACAAGTTCTCATGCAGCAAGGGAGGTTGCCTCAGAAGGTTTGCTTGTGTCATAGCCCGCATCTTCAGAGTGTTTTGTCTAGAAATCCAACCCAATGCAACGACAGTTACACTTGTCAGAGTGAGAAGGATGCGTGGTCTTACGTCCACACAGGTCAGACGTCCAAAGCCAAACAGCATCAGAGTCTGTGGTTTAATTGAATTCAAATAGACATATGTTTCCATACCAAGCAAAATACGCAATTTTATAGTAAATAACAAATGATGATAATTATACAGAGATGTATCCAGAGGGAGAATTTACAAGATAGACCTTCGAAAAAGGAGGCTGATATGTAAGCATGTTCAAAAGACCAAGAGGCTTATGTGGAAATTCCATTTTCTTTTTACAAAGACAAACAAAACGATACAAAGACAATCAAACATAACAAGACATCAAAAGAGCAGATTGTACACAGTAGTATATGCTAAATGCACTGAATAAAGAGGAACAAATGAAAGAGAAATGTATTATAAAGAGAAGGAGCTATTTAAGATAACAGGAAACAAGATGGTTGCTCATGGATTTTTAAACAGCCCACAGACGACTGTGATTGAATTTTCTTATCAATACTGTTCCAGAGGCTGGTGTTATAACTGTGAACGACAACTGCAACAGGATCATAAATATTAACAGTGACATGTCTCGTTGGAACGAGCAGTTCATGCGCTGGTGTTGATGGATCTAGATCTCACAGACTTTTACACCTGTTGCATTTTGTTGTAATTGGTTAATGCAACAGGTGAGTAAAAAAAACCCGAAACCCACATGTCGGGACTACTGTTTTAGTGGAGTTCTCCATGTAGCACTTTCAAAATCAAGGATATAAAGCCTAATTCATAAGCTTTCTTTTAATACAAGAATCATTCAAATCACTCATATACTTTTCAAGCTACGGAGTTTTAAACACAACCGCTGTTTTAGGTTCTGTCCGTCGTCCACGGATCCCAAAAGTTGAGTGTTTCAGCAAAACGAAAACATATCAATAGAATTGTTTTCGTTTTGCTAAAAGAACTACCACCTTTTTCTTGATCCGTGGACAGAACTTTAAACCGGTGGTTGTGTTTAAAATTAAAACTTGAAAAGTATATGAGTGATTTGAATGATTCTTGTACTAAAAGAAAGCTCATGAAAATGGCTGTCATCTAGATTTTGAAAGTGCTACACTGAAACTGCACCAAAACAATAGTCCCGACATGTGGGTTTCGTTATTTATGGCCTATCCTGCATCGTTTCTCTTTCTACAGGAACTGGATTTGGAATTTCTGGCGTGTTGATTAAAGAGGCTATTGGTCGGTGCTTCAACAAGAACTACGCGACGGCCACGGGCATTGCACGGACCGGAGATTCCATCGGTCTGTTCGTGTGTGCACCAGCCGCTCAGATGTTCCTCGATGTGTATGGTTGGCGGGAGCCATGCTTCTAATAGGCGCCATCTCTATGCATTTTGTCGCGTGTGGTGCACTTTTAGTTCGAGCTGGAATATCTTCCAAAAGCAAGTACCAAGAGCTTCCAGGAAACGACATCATCTCTAAACCTAATCGACTTCCGTCTTGCTGTTTCACATTCTCCAAGACTGTTTCCGAGAACTTTGACACGCGACTTTTCACTGATTACCGTTACTGGTCGGTGGCGATCGTCGCGTGCAGTACCAAGTTCACTTTCAACATGTGGATCATTTATTTCGTTTCGCAAGCGCAGTCAAACGGGTTTTCTTTGGAGGAAGCGGCGACGTTTATCGCCATCGGCGGCATTGGAGGTTTGCTCGGAAAACTCGTCCAGGGTTTTTTAGTTGACCGTGGGGTGGTATCAATTGTCCTTCTGATGGGGATAACTTTAATGATCAGCTCTGCGGCGTTTTGCGTAACTCCGTGGCTCACTTCGTATTGGCCCATGATGACGTCGACAGTGGTGATTTTGACATGTTCTGGCGCCCTCTGCTGCTTACTCGATGTTCTTAGTAAGCAGGTTCTTGGAGTAGAGCTACTGGCTGGTGCTTTCGGCTGGACGGCTTTCACTAGCGCCATCGTAGATGTCGCAATTGGCTTTATTCCTGGTAAGATATGCTGGCTGTATTGTGTACATTTCTCTTTCTCCAAATCTGTCCACTAGATCAACACCCCCTTCTATTTAAATCCCTTAAACACCGTATTCTTTAGTAACCCTTCATAACTTACTTGTGATTTTTTTTTTTGGGGGGGGGGGGCTTGAACCTGAGGAGCCAGCGCTTAGTGATTTACAGAGTATAAAATGTATTAGACTGAGACTTTCAGGTCCAGCTGGTCTTGTTTGGTTGTAGGCCCTACATGTACCAAAAACGCAGACTTACCCTAACCCTAACCCTAATGCAGTCGTCATTTGTCACATATTTCAATCTTAATCAGTTTCCCTCTCTACTTGTTCTTTTCTCCCCCCCCCCTGCATATTTCAGGTTGGATCTACGATTCGACAGGCAGTTACACCACAGCGTTTATTTTCATAGGCTCCGTTCAGTTCCTTCCAATCTTTCCCCTTGTCGTTCTGCGATACAAACAATGTGTCGAATAATCATGTTTACGCGCACATTGTTCACGCGCCAATTCAAGGTAAGTGAAACCCCTTGTATTTACAATTAAAAAGGAGAGTATAAACAGGATATAATATTGAAAATGTTTTCGTTAATATGTTTGGCAACAATATCCCATCCATTTTCAATTAAGAAGTCGTACGGTGTGCTGAGCTGATGATCTGAAGTTGTTTCACACGGTCCGGGTGCCTGATCATGCTCGACTCCTTAAGGATGATATGGACAGGCTCTCTGCATGGTCCTCCACATGGAGGTTAACATTGAACCCTACTAAATGTAAAGTCCATACTTAGTCTTTTAGAAACAGCCTGTTTAGATCGATTACAGACTCTCATTCCCGTCTGGAAAGAGTCACCGACCATAAGGATTTGGGTATTCTAATCGACTCTAAATTATCATTCATGTTAAGTACATTGTTGCCAAAGCAAATCGTATGTTGGGAATTTTCTGGCGTCATTGCAAACATCTAGATCCCAAAACAAAACAGGTGCTTTACTGTTCTCTTGTAAGACCCAGTCTTGAATTTCCATCTCTGTATTTCTATATCTGCATCGCAAGTGGAACGTATCGAGCGTGTCCAAATAAAATTCTACCGTTTCCTTGGCAACAATGTGGACGACACAGGAGCAGGTCAACCGCAACTTAAATCGTTGGATTCTTTCAAGCAACGTAGGCAAACCGGACCTGACCTTACTCTATAAATTTGTCAACTCGTACTTTACTTGCAATATGATTTCTTGTTTCTCTATGAAGATTTCTCGTTCCAATCTCCGATATCCCGATGTGTTCCATGTTCCGTGTAACAGGGTCAGTGCTACAAAAACAAAAATGGGTTTATTCGGGTGCATACCTATGTTCCCCAACCCCTATGTTCCCCAGTCCCTATATTCCCCGTCCCTATATATGTTTCCCAATCCCTATGTTCCCCAGTCCCTATATTCCCCGTCCCTATTATGTTCCCCAGTATCTATGTTCCCCAGTCCCTATATTCCCCATCCCTATATATGTTCCCCAGTCTCTATGTTCCCCAGTCCCTATGTTCCCCAGTCCCTATATTCCCCGTCCCCATATATGTTCCCCAGTCCCTATGTCCTATATTCCCGGTCCCTATATATGTTCCCCAATCCCTACATTCCCCAGTCCCTATATTCCCCGTCCCGATCCCCCAGTCCCTATGTTCCCCAGTCCCTATATTCCCGGTCCATATATATGTTCCCCAGTCCCTATGTTCCCCAGCCCCTTTAATCTCCGTCCCTATATATGTTCCCCAGTCCCTATGTTCCCCAGTCCCTATATTCCCCGTCCGTATATATGTTCCCCAATCCCTATGTTCCTCAGTCCCTATATTCCCCGTCCCTATATATGTTCCCCAATCCCTATGTTCCCCCGTCCCTATATTCCCCGTCCCTATTTATGTTCCCCAATCCTATGTTCCCCAGTCCTAAGTTCCCCACAGAGTGACCCCTTTCATATCATGCTTCGGGGAACACAGGGACTGGGGAACATGTACATCTAGGGACAGTGCGTAAGTTCCCGGTCCCTATGTTCCCTAGTCCTATATTCCCCGTCCCTATATATGTTCCCGAATCCCTATGTTCCCCACTCCTAAGTTCCCACAGAGTGACCCCGTTCATCATCATGCTTGGGAACGCAGGGACTGGAACATACATGTCTGTGCGAGTGCGTACCTATGTTCCCCGGTCCCTACGTTTCCCAGTTCCCATGTTCCCAACCTAACCCTAACCTAACCTAACCTAACCCTAACCCTAAGGACTGGGGGAAAATAGGGACAGGGAACATCGGGTAGACCCCGTTTATTCACCGGTTGTCTGCATTATACAATTCCATTTCGAACACCAATCGTAGCCTTGATATTTTTAGCCAGTCCGTTTTAGTTTCAAATCTATCGGACAAACTTTACAGAGCCCTTGTCTTTCCTTTCAGTGGGACACCATCGTGCATTGAAACGTCAGGCCCAGAGTGAGCATATTTCATCCTACTGTGCATTTAGTGTTTAAATGTTTGTTTTTAATTGTGGGACTACTTTTTATCACGGTATTTTACATTAATTATTGATGTGGGACTACCCAGAGTGAGCCTGTCTCATCTTATTGTGCATCTTACTGTGCATTCAATGTTTGGATTTTTTTAATTTTTAATTGTGGGATTACCATTATGTATTTTATATTATTTTTAAATATGGGACTACCTTTCATGGCTTAATAGTCAGGCCCAGAATGAGCCTGTTTCATCTGTTTCATCTGGTGCATTTTATGTTCTTTTATTTAATGCTTTAAAGTCTTGATTCTTATGCCAATTTGCTAATTTAAAATTTGTATTGTTAATTAATCAATTCATCGCTCCATCTCTGGCGCTTGCGCTTTTGGATGTATGAAATAAATAAATAAATAAATAAATAAATGGAAGGAAAGTATACTGAAAATAGTGTTTATAATATTATGACATAAATAAATAATATATTGAAGTGAACATATCATAAATAAATAATATATTAAAGTGAACTTAAAAAGCATGACGAAGATGAAACAAATTATGTACCTAACATTAGGTGTCGTCCTAAACTTTGAAAAGTGTTTCCAGAAATTCGCTAGACCTGATATAGACTTGATGGAGGCCCTTTAATGGCGCAGCATTGCTCCAGCTCACGTGAGGGCAATTTGACCGATCATGCTCTACCAGGGCTACTTCTCTTGATAATAGGTGAAAAGTAGCATGCGTCATTTTTGTATCATTGAAGTAAATTTAAAAAAACTAAAGTAAAATCTACTGCAGCGAGATCCAAACATTGGGTCATTGTGCCAATTTTGTAGCCAACAACGAAAGACCATTGTTCCCTTAAGGGTTTTTGGAGGGCACATGCCTTTGTCGCTCTGTGATTGTATAAAAATCAATTATAGGACTGAATATTTTTGTTTGCATTTGCAGATATATTTCTTTATAAAAATAGTACTGTACAATGAACAATGAACAAAACTTAGGCGAAACCCGACCAAAGGCTGTGTCACTGCCCTTTTCCGTCCACAAACATGAATATGTCTAATTTTAGAACCGAGGATGTTTGTTGCGTTGCTCGATAGTTTAGAACAATGCTACATTTCTTTCAAAAACTCCCTCAACAACGAACTATACTTTAGTTCATCGACCTGTACATGTATACCCAAAAGCGAGTCTAAATTCCTCTGTTAGGAAAGTAGATCACCACGACTGGAAAGGCAACCTACCGCTACATAATCTGGTGAAGGCATTCTGACCAACCTCGTCCCCAGGGCTTACTTTATTTTCAACCTCGTTTTGAACAGTAAGCCCTTGATAGGAAACTTTCTTCAGGGTTCGAAATATATTAGCGCTAGCCCGCTAGCCAAATGCTGGTCGAAACAGCGGCGGGATAGTCAAACTATTCCTTAATTAAAGTAGCCCGGCTGGCGAGTGAAAAATTATTGGGATCCGGCAAAGATGAACGTACAGGAAGAAATGAATCTTAAATTCATAAATAAAACCATCAATTATCAACTGTTTTAAAAGGTTAAATTATTAGATCTGTTAATTAAAAATACTGACTAAATTGCCATTTTTTTGTACGAAATTTGGCTGGGTTTTGTGAGTGCGTTTTTGTTTTAACGCACGCTGTACAGAAAAAGTACCAACTTCAACCGAGAACAGATCCAAGGTCGGCGTTTGTAAAAATATATCAACAGCTTTTCTTTTTTGTTTTTTTAATCTTTTGCATTAAATCATGTTTAGCACAATTGGTGGATTGGCAAGTTGGGTGATTGCACATGTCGCTAACTCATGATCTACACTGCTGTAAATATCAGTCAATCACCAAAGTTTCAGATGCATACAGGGTGAGTAAAACCCGAAACCTAAATGTCAGGACTATTGTTTTAGTGAAGTTCTGCATTTAGCAATTTCAAAATCTAGAATATAAAAGCTCAATTTTTATAAACTTGGTTGTAGTACAAGAATTATTCAAATCACTTATGTACTTTTCAAGTTACGGAATTTTAAACACAACCACCGTTTTAAGGTTCTGTCCACGGATCACGAAAAAGTTCATCGTTATTCCAGCAAAACGATAACAAATCTCATGTTTTCGTTTTGCTGAAAGAACGCACACTTTTTTTGTGATCCGTGGACAGGACTAAACGGTGGTTGTGTTTAAAATTCCGTAACAAAAAGTACATGAGTGATTTGAATGATTCTTTTACTAAAGGAAAGCTCATTGATTAGGCTTTCATATCCTAGATTTTGAAAGTGCTACAAGAAGGAGACATTTGGGTTTCGGTTTTTTTGGACTCGCCCTGTATGTAGCGTAGAATTTTCACCATCAACTGATTGCACAGAGTGGCATCAACAGGGAACTTAGACTGAAGCACATGCAGATAGGACCCTGCTGCACCATACTGAACATAATTGACTCTTTTCTTGATTCTCAAAGAATTCTCAGTTTAAACTGAATGTTATAAAATAGATATTTAGGGGAAATTGAAATAGAGCAGTCCTGAAGATCATGCTTTGTTGATTTCCATATATTTATTGGTATTTATTATGTACAATGACATCTGAAGAAATTGTGAAATATTTGAAGTTTTTGTAATTTGAAATTGTGCAGGCAGACGTGTTTGTAACATGGTGTGTTCATTAATTAATGCGAATGTCAAATCCTGTCAACTTAAAATAACTGAATGTTATAAGTGGTCATAAAACTGAAATTAAAGGTTTTTTCATTGGTGCAGCACAGGCCAGACTTTTACTAGATTTAAATTTTGATTTATTTTGGTGTATATTCAATTATATTTGATATTTTAATTGTTACGTTAACTTCACTGTTAAGTACATTCTTCAGCGATGTGCAAGCAGTAGTTGGGCATGTAGCGGAGATATTTGGGGGAATGTGCCTTTGATGATACAAGCATGAAATTTGGCACACACTAAGAATATGTCATAAGAAGATATTTGGCTATAGGGCAATCATATAGGGCCATCACAGATTTGTCCTTTGAACAAATATAGGTAAGATAACAAGCAATGTTGAAACTGTTCAATATGGCTGCCATTGCTTATTATTATACCTATATTTCTTCAAGGATAAATCTGCCATTATATACAGCCAGATATCTTTCTCATGACATACTCTGACTGTGTGCCAAATGCCATGCTTGTATCATCAAAGGCACAATCCTATCACCTATCTGCCGTACTATAACAATGTGATTCTTCCAGTTGGCCGTGTGGAACTTACCGCCGAAGAGCGTAAAACTTACAATCAACGGTTGACAGTTGACATTTTTGGAGGTTTACCAGCTGCTGCATGCACTGGACTTAATGTTAGGTTGACATTAGTCTCCGAAGTTTACAAACAAGCCAGGCACGGATCCGGGGGGGGGGGGGAAGGGTGTTTGGAGGTCAACCCCCCAAGTTCTGTCAAAAAATTGTCCATAGAAGTTCATAAAAATAATGCTACACCCCCTGCTCCGACACCCAAAAACAATTATACTGGTATATTAATATACCCCTGTGCCCTAATTACGAAAAAAAAACCTCACAAATTCCTGGATCCGCCCCTGAAAGTCCAATGTAAACACAGCTTAAGCCAACGAAAAGTTAACACATTCTGTAGAAAAAATATTGTCTTCTAGTTTCTAGTTGGTAAAATAACGTTTGTGAAAAGCCACTCTATACAGATTACATAAAATGGTATTCCTGCCTCCTTGGAATTGTTTTTATTCATACGTTTAAACAATATACTTCTAAAGTTGGTAAACTTCACTATTTTTTAAAGAAAAAGTGAAACGTTATGAAATGTTGGTATTAGGAATAGTATCAAAACAGTACAGAAATGCTATACCTGGCAATACTACTTGAATACTTCATCAAAATTCAATGGTATGATATTAAAAGCGGAGATTTCACAGGATTTAAAATGTTGTGCTTTTCATACACAGTATGTGTCGTGATTCTGTTGTTCGTTTTGGCTAAGATTGATTGTCAGGCATGAAATAGGAAAAATCGTCCCATGACCAGCAAAGTGTAAGGTCTACATAACAGAATGCTGAATGTTGACGAAATAATAGGAAATAAAAGGAGAACAAATGCAACTCCTATTAAAATAAGAAAACCATCATGCCTGGTTTTGAGACTACGACAAGAGGACTACAAAATTAACCCATCGAGCAAAATGGCATGTTACCATATACAAGTAAATTTATACAAAACAACCAAAATACTCCGCCCTATATCCTGCCCAGTTTACGGACACAAATGGTTCGCTGTAGGGCTTTGGATGGTAAACATCTTCCTAAGTGATTATAAAACAAAATAACAACTTTAAGGTGTTGACATATAAAAGGCGTCTGCAAAGAGGAAAACAACAAATTTGGTCATTTTATTATTCGTGAAATATAAAAGAAACCTTCAAAAGCATAATTAAATTGATATAATTATAATATGATTAATACCATAAATCCGACTACCCGCCCCGAATAAGCTCGGTACACAGTATTCAATTTAACTTTATATCTTGCTCTGAAAATTCTTGAAAAACGTCTGTAAACAAGACAAGTTTCATCAGAGGTGAAAGTCCAAAGTAAACACAGCTTAAGCCAACGAAAAACTAAACAAATTCTGTACAAAAAAATATTGTCATCTAGTTTCTAGTTGGTAAACGTTTTGTTAAAAGCCACTCTATACAGATTACATAAAGTGGTATTCCTGCCTCCTTGGAATAGTTTTTATTCATACGTTTAAACAATATACTTCCAAAGTTGTTAAACTTCACTATTTTTAAAAGAAAAAGTGAAACGTTATGAAATGTTAATAGTATCAAAACAGTACAGAAATGCTACCTGGCAGTACTACACGCCCCAGAATAAGTCGATACACAGTATTCAATTTCACTTTATATCTTGATCTGAACATTTCTTGTAAAACGTCTGTAAACAAGACAAGTTTCATCAGAGGAGAAATTCATATTACATTTCAAAATGTATAAAAATTATAAAGAAAAAATCAAAGAATCCCAACATTGTTGGTAACTAAGTCTTTAGAAAACACATTTTACAGTCAATAAATCGTGACGATACGAACTATTTTACTTAAACACCTAGGGTTGAACTAAGGCAGAATATATAACTTTGAAAAGAATTACATGGTAAACTGTACCTGAATGTAAAAGAAATCACACTTTTGAGTCCTTAAAAACCAAGATATTTTCCGTAAAATTGAAGTTTTGATTGGGTCTTTATAAGGAGCACCTGTACAAGATCAAATTCACCCGCGTTTCATAGACTCAATGATAAGTGTCATCGCCCATGATTCATAAGATAGCTCCCCAAAGTCAAACTTGTACTTTAATAATCTCTCATTCCAATTCACCACCATGGTTTTCCGCCGTGCTGTTCATGTCCTGCGCTCCCACTTTGGCTTAGCAATGCGTCCACGAAGGAAAGCTATGCAGCAGCCAAGCTTCCCTTGCTGAGAAGGGGAAAAAATGGAACAAAACATTAAAATACTAGAAGTCTGAGCCAATTAAAAGAGGCATAACATGGGTACTATACAGCATTACCTACGACCCAATCAACACTAAATATACCCACAGAGATGTTCTGTACAGAGTGAGTAAAAAAAAAATAAAAACGAAATCCAAATGTCGGGACCATACCCATTGTTTTAGTGAAGTTTCTGCATATAGCACTTTTAAAATCAAGGATATGAAAGCCCAATTCATAAGCTTTCTTTTAGTACAATAATCATTCAAAAATCACCTTTGTACTTTTTGTTATGGAATTTTAAACACAACCACCGTTTTAAAGTTCTGTCCACGGATCACAAGAAGGTAAATTGTTCTATTAGAAAAACAAAAACAAATCACTGAGGGATATGTGTGTAGATTGTTCTTGTTTTTCTGAAAGAACGCACACCTTTCGTGATCCGTGGACAAACTTTAAAACGGTGACTATCATTTAAAATTCCGTAACTTGAAAAGTACATGAGTGATTTGAATTATTCTTGTACCAAAAGAAAGCTTATGAGATTGGAGCTTCTTTATCCTAGATTTTGACAGTGCTACATGTAGAACTTCACTAAAACCATAGTCCCGACATTTGAGTTTCACTTTTTGACTCCGTGTATTGTAGGCTAATATTAACCTGCTTCGAGTGAAAGGTATAGTAAAACTAGCGAGGTGATAAATCGAGTTATAATAAGCATTCTTTCTTTTTCCTTGGCGAAGCCGAGGGAAAATGGAACGTTCCACGTATCAACAAGGAGGCCAGTTTGACTACACCACTCGAAGCATTCCATTATTTGTATTTACTATACCTCATACATATTCATGATCGAGAGCCGAACGTTCACTGGTCAATTCACCGTCACGTGCCAGATGTTATTCTTACTGTTTACCTGTGACGCGCGCGCGAGGATTCACGCACATTGTAAATACGCATGCGTAGTAGACTGTCGCATGGGTTACCCGTGCGACAGTCTACTACGCATGCGCTTTACAGAGCAATCGAGGAACTGTCGCACGGGTGCAGTACGCTCGCGCGAACATCGCACAGGAGAGATGCATGGTTACACGGTTCGCGTAAATGTTAATTTCCAGAGCTCATTGATGCCGTACTGGAGAAAATGCATAGACCGTGTAAAGATGTCTCCTGGACAAAAGAAAGTTGTACACATTGCAAACAACTGTATTTACAACTGTAGTAACTGTATTATATTGCAAACGAACCGTAGTACTTTTGAACTAGTAATTGAAGTTGAATCTTTTGGTGAGCTGTACAAGTTTCCCCGAATTTTGTTTTAGGTGCATAATAATAAAACAAAATTCGGCAACTGAATATGTATGAGATATAGTAAAACAAATATAACATGGTTTATTTCCAGGTGGACAGTCGATATTAGCTCCCCTCGGTATTGGAAGTTTACGAACTAGTTCCCTCGGCTCCTCATTCGCCTCGGGAACTAGTTTGTCAACTTCCAGCCTCGGAGAGCGAATATCGACTGTCCACCCTCAAACCATGTTATATTTGTATACTGTCCTCCAGCACGTGACCTACAATCCTGGCCAAATCTCCTTTGGGCCCCAACCCCAAGCCCCCGCTCAATGTTATCTCTCATTGCGCTATGTGCGCTCCAGCAGCCGAAGAGAACAGAATTGACCGGGGGTGCGGCGGGAGTTTGTAACCGTTGGAGGCTTCGGTTATTTCCAAGTGTCCCAACCATTTTGACCCGGCTTGTAGCTCAACGCGCGCAATTGCGTATGGCGAGTATGTGCGCGCTGCGCACACACATGTTGGTGTACCGCTTTCCCGTTTCGGTTACAATCATTGTAGTTCTGCAAACTTATGTACCTGTAAACTTTTACAGTGTGCAGGCCAAAGGAAGAGCATTTGGTTTTCAGTAAACGCGTTTGCTTATTTTTCAACAGATGCGAGTAAATGCTTTAAAATATGGTAGTAACAGCAAAGGTCATTTTTTATTCATGCGAACTATGGTAATATACTTTATGAACTTAATATATTAGTTTTTCGCGATTAAAATTAATAAAAACAATAATTTTTGCGCAGAATTATTCGCTTTTATATTTTCAAGGTAGCTCCAAAAGCCTTGATATATGACAGGTAAACTTTAAAATCTGAAGCATTTACTCCTTTTTATTCATATGAAACGAAGTAAACGCTTATAGTGTAAGCTAAAAAGGTTTAGCAAGCGGTTTTCAGTAAAAGCGTTTGCTTAATTTTTATTCATACAGATGCGAGTAAATGCTAAAAAATTTGCAGTACAAGCAAATTCCATCTTTTATTCATACGAACTATGGTATTATTTGTACTTTTGATATTAATTTTTCGCGATTAGCATTAATAAATGGAGTATTCTGTTGCACAGAATTAGGATTTGTATTATTATTTCAAGGTTGGCCCAACCCAGCCTCGAAAAATGACCAGTAAATATTTTTAAATCCCGAAGCATTTAACTCCTTTTCATTTGTACAGGAAACGAAGAAAACGATTATTATATTTAAATTTATATATCTATTTCTGGTAATGAAACCAAGGATTTAGGCACTGTAGCTCGCAAGCCTGGAGAAACCTCTAGAGAAAGACCATGAGGAAGAAATTACAGTTTTAGAGGCGGAGGAAAACCCCAGAAGAATTATTTTGGGGAAAACCCACGGAATCAGGTATAGGGACTGAAAACCCAATCACGTAGACTCACAACCGGGGTACCGACATGCACAGCGCATTTTGCGCGTAATGAAAGCGGCATTGCGTTCCGAAGTCTGAGGGAAATAGGATCCCTCTTCTGGTCACTTAAACAGGCCTGAGGGCATAGACGTGCATTAGGGACCGAATTATGCCAGTCCATATGTGTTCTAAACTCACCTCTGTCCAAAATATATATATAAAAAAATAACTTTCAGGATTTTATTATTGAACTGTTATAATTCAACGAATTAACTCACAAGCAATTCAACTTTAAGCAATTCAACAATTAATGGAACGCTTTTGGTTTACTTGAATAACATTTTTGAGTTTGAGTTTTGTCAGGGCTGTTACCAGTCACGAATTTTTGAGTATAATGCCCGATCAGGCATTATAAAACCGACATACAGATCCTTGTCATTTGATTGGTGGAACTCACATCACGTGGCATTCGTTATTGCTCCCATTCGTACCGCCGCTCAAAAGTATTATCCGCCCATGGGAATGAGATACTATTCAGCAGTTAGGATCATTACGCGGTATTTGTGTGCAAATGCATGCTGGTGTGCGCGTTCAGCTTGCGTAGCGCGTAGCGTATTGTTCAAAGAGCCAGCGCTACAGCGTTGAGTTCAAACATTTTCGTGAAGGGGTGGTTTGGAAGAAATACATTTTCACTCAGTTTTGTATTGAAAAAAGTTCAAATATGTCAAATGACAGGATCTATTATGTCAGTTATATAAAGCAAATATTGAGTGGCTTTTAATTGTGAAATGGGAGAGATATTATCGCTCGGTAAAATCTGGACTTTTCCAGTTCACTCGGCTTCGCCTCGTGAAATGGAAAAGTCAGACTACGATATTATTCCTCCCATTCCACGAGCCTCAATGTTCTTATCATTACTATACCTCATACATATTCATGATCGAGGCCGAACGTTCACTGGTCAATTCACCATCACGTGCCAGATGTTATTCTTGCTGTTTGCAAACGCGCGCGCGAGAAGTTCACGCACATTGTAAATACGCATGCGTAGTGAACTGTCGCATGGGTTGCCGCATTGATCTCCATATGTGGAGATCGTAGTTGCACCGTGCGACAGTCTACTACGCATGCGCGCTTCCGTAATCGAGGAACTGTCGCACGGGTGCGAGTACGCACGCGCGAACATCGCACAGGAGAGATGCATGGTTGCACCGTTCGCGTAAATATTAATTTCAGTAGCTCTATGATGCCGTACTGGAGAAAATGTAGACCGTGTAGATGTCTCCTGTACAAAGTTGCACACATTACGAAACAACTGTATTTACAACTGTAGTAACTTTGTATTATATTGCAAACGAACCGAACTAGTAATTGAAGTTGAATCTTTCGGGAGCACAGCCTGCATTTCACAATTACTGTTTAGGTGCATAATAATAAACAAAATTAAACTTGACTAATATGTATGGTATAGTAAAACAAATATAACATAGTTTATTTCCGGGTAGACCCAGTCGATGATGGCTCCCTCGGTATTGGAAGTTGACAAACTAGTTCCTGTTACGCTATGGGACTGGTTTGTCAGCCAACCTCGAGAGAAGCGGGTATCGACTGTCGCCCTCAAACCTGTGTTATATTTGTATACCCACTCCGAAATTATGCGCGCGCGATATCTCAATGCGCGTCTATAGTTCCGCATGACTTTCAAGTTTATACACTGCCTATATTAGTGAATCACGTGACCGCGTTTCAGCCAGCCAGGATAAATAACAAGAAGCAGAGGGTGTGTTATGACTATGATTATAACACCTCACCCTGAATTCTGTTGATTGGCCAGAGATTATTATTATTAAATCGTTATTTTGGCTATTTTGCTGTGCCTGGCAGAAATAACAAGTACATGTATTATATCCGTGGCAATTAAAGTACGCCGATGAGAACCGGTATTGTGTGCAAATTGATAAATACGGGCATTGTGCGTTGCACGTATTGGTCCTAATATAAGCGCTATCTGGGTACAAACATTTCATTCATGGTTAGTTTGAAAAAGTGCAAGTAAAAAATTTCACCTATTTTCGTATTCAAATTGAAGTACATATTAATTTTATTTAGATTAAGACTAATCAGTTATCGCTTCAAATCAAGCAGAATCTTTGGGAGGTGCTATAAAACAAATATTGACTGCTATTTTCCTCTACTTCGCCTCCGGAAAAATAGAATGCTTCATGGCTCACCGAGGAGGCTATCAGTTTTACTACACCACGAGATAAGCTTGATCATTATTTGTGTACTAGTACGCATTGGCTAAACACGACCTTTGTACTACTCCGGTTCCAGCTTGGTTCCAATGCTACAGCCTCAGGTCCATGGGCGCGTGCGTTCTTCACTGACCCCTGGTCGTGAAGGCCCTAACTGACGCTGACAGGTTATATTTATAGCGCGTACTTAAGCTTATTCTGTAGGCTAATTAAACATTCCCTAATGTTTAAGCCAGATTTAAAGAAAATGACAGTAAATATGGCTGCATAAATAGTCTGGCACCATCCCATTCAACAGTTGATAATTTAAATACATTCGGGAACTCGACAAAAATGGCCAACTCTTGCATAAGGCCGTATAACGAGAAGATGCTGTAGCTCTGGTAGGTCA
>JASAOE010000133.1:0-50000 GCA_029964075.1 Patiria pectinifera
TTATTTCTTGCGGATTAAGTCAGCCTGATATAAATAAAAATAATATTGGATGGGAATTTTTCGGGGGATACAATAATATGTATGTATTGCACTCGCTATAATAATATTGCACTCGTCTTTCGACTTGTGCAATATTGTTATAGCTCATGCAATATATTCTTGTATCCCCCGGGATAAAGCCATCCAATATCATATTAAGTAACATTTATATATGTGTCTATACAGGGTGGATAAAAAAAAATGAAACCGAGATATAATTGGAACAGAAGTAGGGCACACGTGAATCAAAGGGAGATATCCTCTGTTAGGGTTGAATCTCCTTTAAAATGACACCCTGATCATGTCCTTACATTCACGGTTTACTGAGCAGTGACCAATTTTATGAAAGGGTCTATTTAGAGACTTGCACCACTTTTCATGGTGAAATCTCTTTTTTCCCCCACCTGCCTTGATTGGCAACCATAGCCTTTCAGTCTGTGACAAATGACACCACAAAAACCACAATTGGAAAGTGGCGCAATTCTCTAAATAGACCCTTTCATAAAATTAGCAATAATATCTCGGTTTCGTTGTTTTTTTATCCACCCTGTATATATTTTATTATTTTAACTTATTTTTTATTCAATGTTGCCTTAAGAGGGTGTTAAGCCCATCATTTTGAAAGAATATGAGCACCAGTAGTTATTTAAAGGGTTTTTGACGTCAAAAGGTTGTTCTTCAAGTGCAGCCTTTTCCTTATTCATTATGGAAAGCAGAGCGAGTGAGATATTGTATTCAACGGACCAATTAGGCTTAAGCGGTTCCAATCTTCCTGGAGCCTATTCCGGTTCCCAAAAAGAGCCGGTTCCAAGTCGGAATCGGCTCCCGGAAAATTAAATGAAAAACATAAGCTCTGGAAATTACATGTAAAGAATAACTGTGACACCTTGTGAGGCCATGCTCCGTGGATTTTGACTAAAATACATGTTACTCCACTACACATGTCTTCAAACAGTGTCTTTTTCCTGTGAAACTGCGAGCTTTATTACTTTATTCTCTGTTCCTTTCCCATGATTTTATTTACCGCGGCGACACCGCCATGCCGCCGAGAATAAACGATTCACTGCACAGCACAAGTACACGCATTACGCACGTACACACTGGTACCTTGCTTACTATGAACATGTGGAACCGGTCGAGTGCTGGAATTGGCTCTGACGTACCCATGTACAAATTTACCCAGCTCTGATTCGAACGAGTCATGGGTTGTGCGGATCGACTGCTTTATTATCTAGCAGGTATAGCAGCCTATTTTCACCATGTGCGCCGATCAGAAAGAAATTTTAGAAATGAAGCATAAAAATAATTCACTTTCATGCAACGGTAGATTCGATACTCGTATGGAGCTGGGGATGTTTACATGTACCCCGGCTCAAAGCTCACAAAATCCGAATCTCAAAACAGCGCTCTGCGCGCTGTACCCGGTACACGGGCCATTAGGGCCGATTTCCGCGTCACTCATCACATCAGAGCCGGGGCCATCAGAGCCGATTCTAACACTCAGAGCCGGTGTGACAAAAAAGTTGACTCATGTGAACAACGGACTCCTTTTCCATGATCGTTTATTTTTCTAATTATCTATGCAGGAGCATGCGCAATACCACCATGGGGTCTGTATTTTATAAGCCTTAATTCACGTTATACTGATTATCCAAACGGACTAGTATTGGGTTCAATGCACTGCATGCATGCATGCACACCTCGTGGCCCGACCGCAGACATCGTAGGGCGGTTTGTCTCCGATCTCCGTGATGTATTTGGAGTCTGTGGTTTTTCCTCGCCACTGTTTTGACTAGCAAGATTAAATGATGTCCCGGTTGTAACCAGGTCGGGTTTCAGTACTTACTTTTACCCGACAGGTTCCTTACTCCAGCATTCATTTCATAACTTTTGTAACTTCGTGGTTGTGTCATTTCACATGTGAGCAGCCATTGCGATCATGCTTTTTGCCTAGCGCCCTCTCCAGCCAACTAAACTTTTTTTTGCACAGCGCGCGCCACCTAGAATTTTGCCCGCTCCTTTTTAAACTATGCAATGGGCATAGCGAGCAGGCGAGTTTTGCATTCCACCGCGCTTTGTTTAAGAGAATTAGCTGGCATTCCGTGCGTTTCGGTATAGTTTTCTTGTAGGGCTAGCTGCAAAATAACTTTGATTTCGATCCAACATCTTGTTGAATCATTTTGCAAGCACTTACACTCTCCACTTTTATCTGCAAATTTTGAGTGCGGCTCCCCGATAGCAGTAAAATATTTTTGTCTATTTTGCTGCCGATCATCGATTTGACATCGACTGTGGCATGAACGTAGATCATCCCAAGTGGTGAGTAAATCCCTTGTCTGATATTTAACTTTTTATGCCTGAAACCTTTTTATGCCTGAATCTTTTTATGCCATCATTTTTATGCAACATTCTGGTCTTTTGTATGTTTCGTTTATTGCCAGAAATTAAGGCTGTCAAAGTGGACACGGCCGGAAATTTGCCTTGCGATCATGACTGATTAATAACTTTTGAAATAAATCTGTTTGTCGTGATTTGCAAGTATTTTTGAGAATCAGCTTTTTCCATATGATTCTCTATTAAATTCTTGCATGAGTGGCATGGCAAAAAGGATTTTCTGTTGACTATAAATTTATGCTTTGAACATTTCGTGTAAACACCGTCGATTTATTTAAACACATTGTTTCCTACTATTTTAATATTTTTTCGGCAATTCCGGAAAACAATGCTATCAGGTACTTTATTTTTGTGAATCTCCATTTTTCCTTTTGAAACAAAAACAAATTTGTAACTTTTGCAGCACGCAAACTTTAACTGAAATCTTAGCGTTGCTATCATATTCATGTTCACATTTATTATTTGAAATGGACTTTCCCATTCTCCCAAAACTATCGGTTTTCTTTAAAGTCCAATGGTCATTCAGAAATTTGTTATTACACGTAGGGCATGGTATATATTCTTACTTCAGTATTTTATAACATTATTTGGTGAATAATTCATTTCTATTTTCGGATTTAAAATTGCACTGCATGTATATAAAATATTCATATTCTCGCATAATTGCCATTTGAATAATTCTTCTATTTGGGCAACGTGGTAAAAACCTTCACTTACTGATGTATTGATAAAAACTACATGTATTCTTTGATTTACAAATAAGGAAAACAGTGTTTCCCCAAATTACTTTGAATTTAATATCGTTAATAATGTATTTTGATCTGGAAGTTTTCCCATAATTCATTAGTCATTTATTGTTTTTATGCATTTCAGATCCTATCCTTGGAGTTCAGCATATTTTCCCTTTTGACTGTCGTTCTATATACCCAAAGTTCATATATATTGTAATTCTTTTGTAAATACCTAATAATTTGTATATGGGTCATTCCACCGGGTTGGGAAGCAGTGCATGTTACATCCATATATTTGGTTATATTATTAAAAGTATCAATGCATTCTAAACAATTGCTCAACATAATATTTGTCTTAAGGTGTTTCAATACTTGAGAAAGTTTGAAATCATTTGAAAGTACTTTGACAAAAATATGAGCAAAAATGTATAATTCGGATGTAACATTGACACCGTGTCAATGTTACATCCAAATATTCTTTTTTTTTTGCCATTTTTTACATGTATGTAAAATATTACCCAAACTGACATTGCATATTTACAACTGGACACCTAAGCACCAAGAAAAGCTTTTGTTTTGGTATAGTCGGGGTTAAAATATAGCAGAAACAATACCTCAAGCGTGGATGTAACAGTGTAAAAATCACTCAATGGAAGTGTGACATTGGGTTTTACACCGTGTCAATGTTACATCCACACAACCAAGCTATCATTTCTGCTCCATTTGATACCTGACTACCGTAACAAAAGCTTTTCTTATTGTGTTGCATGTATAGTAAGAAGTACGCAAAGTGAATTTGGGTGATGTTTCGCAGAAATTTTTTAAAAAGGTACAAATGTCACATTTGGACGTAACACTGACACGGTGTCAATGTTACATCCAAAATGACATTTTTTGCTCATATTTTTGGCAAAATACATTGAAATCATTTCAAACTTTCTGCAGTCGTGAAACACCCAACAACAAATATTATGTAGAGCAACTGCTAGCAAGGCATTCATGCTTTTCTTAATATGGTCATATGTCACACATTGTTCCCCAACCCGGTGGAATGACCCATATATATTGTCTCATATTTGTGCTGTAAATAAAACATTTGATATTATTGACACAAACAGAAAACTTCGCTCCACCCAAATTATTTTTTAGTGGAACCGCTCGGTTGTAAGGAGAGTGCCACATTTTAAAACTAATATATCCAACTCTCCCGGTTACACCTTACACGGTGTTGAATTCCTACACATGTAACCGACTCTTGGCTCTAGGTTTTGTGCACAGAGAATGGGTAATTTAATCTGGAACCGATTCTTTTGGGGCTGGAACCGAGGATAGCGGGTACCCGATTTTTGAAAAGAATTGGACTCGCGGTTCCGGTTCTCGTATTGGAACCGGTTAGAACCGGGGAACCGAGGGAACCTCCCAATACTACCCATAACAACTGGTTTATTATGTTACTGCTGATTAACAGGCCAACACCCATAGTAAATCTCTTTGATATTGCCATTTTTCCCTGCCAAACCCGAGGCAAAGCATTGTTCATACACAATAGTTGTAATCCTTGCATACTAGAATTTGTATCCTTGTGGAGTCATTAATTTGTTCTTGTGTACTAAAGTTATCGAGTTTGAAAGTGTAGTTTCAAAATGCTCTTATTTTAACCAGAATTAATTTCCTTCAATTTGCGACGAATCAACACACCTTGGAAATTCCTAGTTTTCGAGTAAAATCCATTTTATCTTTTTTTGTGATAACCAATATGGCGATGTATTCACCTATAGAAATTGCTCTGTGGAGACTTATTCAATCTTTTGTTCCCTATTATACCCATGTCTCCACAGGGTACCATGTAATAGATCTTACTTACCCATATGTGCACATTTTGTGTGTATGTGGGTCATCACCAGTTGCTCAGCTTATTCTTAATGTATGTAAATTAGGTTTCCTACTGATCAAAGTCAGGTGACAATCAAAATAATCAAAACAGTTATTCTCTAGTAAAGCTGAAATGGCAGTGAAGCCACCTCACTGTAAATATTGACCCGAAACAATTCACTTCAACCATGTTATTTTAAATGTGCTTTACTGTGAGATCCGTTTTATGGATTCTACTAGCTGAGCCAAACTTAAAGCTGAATGAATGGTCCAATTCATATGTTAAACTTACCTCTGATTCAGTAAGTACTTTATCAAAACCCTCCTCATGAACCTCAAAATTCTCCTTGAGTAAAAGATAAGCTTCCTCTTCTTGCTTCTCCGACTCTTCCTTCAACTTTGCTGCTTCTTCTTCCTAAATTTTGCACATTAATGTACAAATAACTCCTTGTGATATTACCGCAAGACAAAAAAAGTGGCTTTTCTGTGTGTGTACAGATGTGCGTAGTGATGGGCGGGCCGTCACTGTGTTATGGGGAACTTTTTCATGTTAGGCAAATTAGGACCCAGTTATGGAGACTTTCTGCTGTCCCCACAGCGTCTCTGGTCCCCACAGTACCATGGGACAACTTATGTGTAGTCCCCACCACTACGGGGACTAAGCAGTTATTCCTCACGATTTGAGCGAGAGGCAAAACTGCTTTCTTTTACGCCTGATTTTTTTACAGTATTTTCTTAACATTCAAAGGATGGATGACAGGGTATTTACTTTGAGACTTTGCTCTTGTTTTTCCTTGTCAGCTTCCAGTTGGCGTTGTGCATCAATGATCTCTTGGCGACGCTTCCTTTCCTCTCTCTCTGCCAACTCTTGCTGTAAAGTGAACAATAAGGACCCATGCTATTATCTATATGGATGTTAAACAGCTAAGTGATGTGGTGACCAGAAACAAACTATGTTATTGGATATGAATTTGTTGTTGAACTTTGTAATTACTTGTGCACTGCACGTTGGTTTCATTTGTTTTTACATATTTTGATGTCATGCCAGCCCAATTGGTGTTCTAAAAATCTCAATGCACATTATCACCCAACGTTAATGTTAAAATTAAAAGCGCCGTTGAGGCAGCGTTGTGAATCACACAAACTTAAGCTATCCCCACAGCATGTGTAACGTACACAGACTGAACCTAGCCCAGTGTCGGAGTGTGCCGATATTTCAAGCAACGACACCGCCCGACGCAAGAATATTTGTCTGTATTCATACACACGTACACACAAATACCAGCAGGAGTAGGTACGGCAGATTTGACAAGCAAAGTCAACTGACTTTCTTTTTCTCAGTACTGAGTCACAATGGAACAACACGCGACGTGGTGTTCACATAAAAACGTAGCGGTATAGACTCCAACACACTGCTACCCATTGCGCAGTATAGAGTGCAGTGTCTGTTGAACATGTGCAGCAGTGCGTGGCGCCATCTGTATACACATTTGTATGGTCTAGGCCTCCGAAAATGCTGCTTTTTTGCAGCGTTTTTTGAGAACCGCTGATCCAAACAACCTAAAACTTGACACTGCACATTCTTGGGTCCTGATCAATACACTTGCCGTTTTTCAACATCATACAGCACCCGGTTCTTGAGATAATCGAAATACAGACACATAGAGATTCCTGGAATTATAGTAAGATGGGGGAGGGGGGGTGTTTGTATGCACTTGTTTCGGGGTCCACGCAACAACCCAGAAACTGCTTGTAACGATAGATAAGTTTGATTTTCTTTGGCTTAATCCAGCTATTCTGTGGATCACGCAACAAGCAGAAAACGAGTGATGCCATTTTATTATGAAACCTGATCCACGGTTTATACACAGGTTGCTGCATTACACAGTACACAGTTTAAAAATTACCTCTCTTTGTGCCTGCTTTTCTGCTTTCATTTCAAGCTTGCGTGCCTTCTTAGCTCCAATTTTTTTGGTCATTCCAGTTTCATAGTCAATTTCTTCCTGCAATTGCTGTTCATCCTCTGTAAAAAAAAAAAAAAAAGTAAAAAGTAAACTCATTATAGTTTTTACCACATTCAACTTGTAAAGGGTACATGTTTTTATTCATAAATACTTTGATTTTTATTCAAAGGAAGAGGGCACAAGTTGATTTCATCTTTCAATTTCATCTGAGTCACAGTTGAGCTTGCTGACAGACACTTGAGATGTTTAACTCTCACAGGTTGAAGCAGATATTTGATGTAGCGTGGAGCAATCATCTCCCATCTACCGGGTCCCCTGGTGGCGGATAGGGAAACCGCCTCCAGATATGGAGGTTAGCTGTGAATTAAATAAGCAATCCCGGACCAACTGGTGGTCCACTCTAGAGGGCGTGCGTGGGTAGGGCAGCTGGCCACACCTACCCCTAGAAAAGTGAACAATGCCTGTTGTAAAAGTGTTCACATGGTGACTGTTGGTCACCATAAAAACCACCTGACCGGGTTTGGTGAGAAACGTAGCCTTGGGTGGCAACTCACCTAGTGTCGATCACAAACAAAAGCATTGGTGTTAGGAAGGGCATCCAGCCGTTAAATTTTCCGCCTCAAACTTTTTCAGTATGATCATGTCGTATTTTGGTACCCAGAATAATGGCACTGGAACCTCTTGTGAAGGTGCCATTCTCGGCAGGGAGGAGGGTCGCTGTTGGGCCTGCCAGACCGTCATCTTGCGACCACAGCAAATTGTAAATTTCATATCGCCTCTTTGAATGTTGGTACTTTGCTTGGCAAAACAAATGAAGTAGTTGAGACTTTGACTCAGAGATGTATATTGACATATGCTGTGGTCAGGAAACACGTTGGAGGAGTTGTTCTGCTAGAATGATCTCTGGGAAAAACTGTCAGTATAAATTCTTTTGGAGTGGTGATAGCTTTGGATTTGGAGGTTTCGGTGTGCTACTGGCTGAAAAAATGGATTGACAAAGTAATTTCTGTGATAAGAGTTGACCACTGCCTCATGTGCCTATGTGTACTGATTGGTAAATTGATTGTCAACATCTTCTGAACATACGCCCCACAGTCCGATCAGCCAGAGGAAGAAAAAGATCTGTTCTTCTCAAAGCTGCTCAGCAATGTCATCAATGTTCCAACTGAAGAATATCTGGTTGTATGTGGTGACCTAAATGGGCATGTTGGACAAGCTTCTGCAGGTTTCGATGGTCATCATGGTGGCAACAGGTTTGGCGAATGGAATGCTGAGGTTGTTAGAATCCGGGACTTGTGAGCCCAGCTGTCGATCTTGCTGTATCCAACACCTTCTTCACTAGATAGTCAACTTGTCATCTACCCTTCTTGCATGGTGCATACCCAAATTGATTACATTCTTGTCAGGCGCCATGAATTGAAGCTGGTTTGAGATGTAAAGGTCATTGGTGGTGAAAAATGTGCAAGTCTGTTGTGCGACCTTGTCTTGCAAACCCGTACACAGAAGCAACGTTGTATCCCTCCAAAGAGATGCATTTGGAAACTTCATAGGCCTGACGTCCATGGGGAATATGAGAGAACAGTCGAGGAGTCCATTAGGTCCTTTGGTGTTCTTACACTAGACTACAGACTCAGTGGCTGATGTTAACGTTGATATCGATTCTGCCTGGAATGACATCAACTCGTGTTTATAGCCGAATGCTTGCGATGCTGTCTGTGGCTGGACCTAACGTGGTAATTGACGGCAAAAGGAAACCTGGTGGTGGAATGAGGTGAAAAAGGTAGTTAAACAGAAAAGGAAGATTGGCAAAAAGGTGGTGATAAGAAAAAGTATCTGGAAGCAAAAAGAAGGGTGAAGTCTGTTGTGTACAGGGCAAAGAAAACAGCTCATGAAGATAGATTTAGTAGCCTGGAACGTAATGAAGGGAGGAATTTTATCTTCAAGCTTACTCACAAAATGAAGTCCGTGAACCAGGATATTGTTGTTGACAAATGTATCAAAGACAATGAAAGATGACGGTGGAAACCTGCTTTTTGATGGGAGGGCAAAGCTGAATGTTTGGAAGATCCACTATGAGCGTCTCCTAAAATGCGGAGTTCCCTTGGGACAATGACTCCTAACCTGAGCAAGCCCCTGTGCAAGGTCCTACTATCTGGATAAGATAGGGCTGTGGCTAAGGCTGTGGCTCGAATGAAAATACGTAAATCTACTGATCCATCTGGCGTGGTTGCCGAAATGATTAGAGCAGCTGGGAAAGAAATCATTACTGCTATCACCATACTAGCCAACCGCACTGAATACGAAGGAGGGATTCCTGCAGATTGGAACCTATCCTACATAGTGAACTGTTTCAAGGGCAAGGGTGATGCATTACTGCGAGATGGTTGCTAGTTTGGTCACCTCCAGCGTATGAACAAGGACAGCTGGCCAAAGAAGACGATTGACTACCAGATCCCTGGCAACTACCGATGTGGCCGTCCAAAGAAGAGGTGGAACGACAACATCAACAATGACCTGAAATGTCTACAGATTAATGCCAATCTGGTATTGAACCAAGTAGAGTTGAGAAAAGCTATCTGACCAGGAAGACATGATCATCATGGAGTCCAACCCTCGAGTTCGGGGACAGATGGACTATAAACAGATGGATGGATGGATGGATGGATGGATGGATGGATGGATGTACATGTAGGAAGTGCCGTCTGTTCAAGAAATTGTATTACATGTACCATCTTTCAAACAAATTTGAAACTCAGTGTGAACATCAATCCTGATCCCAACATGTGCATCCAAATACATGTATTACATCAAGATGATGTCATCAATATCCAATTTCGGGCCATTTTAATAAAAATAAGTAACTTCTTTCATTTGTAAATTCATTCATTTGATGGGAACAAAGGGGGTAGGATAGGGTTGAAAATGAGTGGTGAATTAACTAAGGCCGAACAAAAAAAATGGTGTGTTTACGGTAACGGCCTGAAAAAAATCCAGGTAGGTAGGTAGGGAAATAATTTTATTTTGTAATTTTTTTTTTCATTTCAGTTCTGCATGCCCATGCGTGTTCTTTCGCAAAAAAATTGTATAAAACAATTATTCAAGCACTGAAGATATTCAATCGATACATTTCAATCCAAATTAATTTGTGTCGGGTTCTCCCCAGGATTTTTTCAAACATGTGGGGGAAGATTTGCTGTGATTCAACAACCTGAAAATGTTTGAACTTAAGAAGCTCTCTGATGCATTTTAGAGCAAATCTGGGGATCTTTATCTTAAGATTTGTCCTTGAAATTCAGAGGAGATCTTGTAGGTCACTAATATTTTTTGTAATTAAAGAAAAACAATCAAAATTGTTAACTTAACAAAAAATTAACATTTCACAACCTGTGTTTCACTGCTTCCTAACTAGGAAAGTATGAATTACATTTACATGTAAGTTTCAAATTAAGAAATTAAGGTGGAGAAAAAAACAACTTTTGTTTTTGATTACATGCCTTTCAAAATAGCGTCAGTAGGTCGGAAAATTATTTCCCCATTTTTTTTGGGGTGCTGATTAATGGAGCATCATTCGTACTAATCATAGAGCAAGGAATCATGTTTATTTTGTGCCTGGATTATTTCCATTTGCGCCACGAAAATTATCAAGACTGGCTATCAAAAGTGATTAAAACTTGCCTCACCTAATTAAAAATATATTTGAGGTTGGTGATTCCACTTTATGCTTAACATACATCACGGCCGCTGGCACCGCCAACATTCCGCCTGGCTGGCCGAACATCGCGCCGTGCTCACGGCCCCGTGGCCGAAAATCTTGCACTACTGCAGAAACAGGCTACGATGTTTCGCCACAAGTTCGAGCTTTGCAATCTCGTCATTTTAATGGAAAACACATTCACAGAATGTAAAGATCACGTTCTGTGAATTAATTCGCAGAAATTCTCTTTCTCCAGCGATGTTTGTTTGGTAATATTTTTACGATCCAACTTCGGCATACTACATCATCATGCTGTATGATACGAAGTATGGACCGGAGAGAGGCAGTAGTCACTGGTTCTGGTCCTTCATCATAGCATTGATTCTGTTAGCTGGCGAAGGGAACCAGTGTACCATGCTGTAGGTTAGCTGGGTGCTGCAGTCGACAGAACACGTCATCGTGTGCATTTTGATCACACATGCATTGGAAAAACAGGATTTTGGTCAAGATTTGGCATGTCAAGATGAAATAATGGCGTATGTAACGATCAAATTGTGCATTTTAGTGGCGTGTATGATAATTATATTGTGCGTATCAAGGGCTAAAAATGTGATCGGCATTTTTTTGTCGGCGAATCGGGCCGGCCGCAATGCAGTACGCACGTTTGTACGTGGGGAGAACCATGCCGTCCGTCGGCCGGCCAGGCGTACCGGTTCACCCGGGCCCGATGGTTTGTGCAAAAATAATCGTACTTCGTAGTTTGAGAATTCAAGTTTTGAGATCGTCGCGATTTTCGCCCGTTTAACACAGGTATGTTTGTGTCAAAATCATGGTCAGATTCAAGTGTGGAAAATGGTTTTTGTTCGTGGCAAATAATTAAAAGAACTTGAAATGTTTGAAATTTGTCAATTATCAACCTTCAAAATGGCAATAAAAAGTTTGAGGTCGGCAATTTGGCCGAAAAAATTCCAGGTCGGTCGGGTTACCGTAAACACACAATTTTTTTTGTTTGGCCTAACAGTAAAATAACTTGAACCCTCAGCACGTGCTCCAGCTCCAACCCTCCCCCACCCCCAAAAAAAAGGGTCGTGGAAAATGCAGCTTATTTTATAGATACATATATACATAACAAGCTGATTTACCCGATCATAGATCGGGTAGGGCGTAGTGTTGGGGATGAAAATTTGGGGAGTTAAATGTAAATGGGGATATAGTTAAGGAGACATGCAGTTATAGAAAAGCAATTTCTGTGGTGTGATCTGAGGCAATTTCAGACCACTAAAAACAATTTCAGCAAAAGATCATCTTTTAAAGTTTTGAGTTTGGAGTAATTGAATCAGCTACATGTATTCTGAGTAATAGAATCATTGTTGTAGGCTACAATTTTTATTCGGGGGAGAAAAAGTGGGGGGGGGGAACCAAACAATGTCCCCCGCTTTAAAATGGGGGGGGGGTCCCCCTGTCCACCGTCGATTTACGCACATGATAATTATGTACCATGGCAACTGTCTGTAAATGTTCCTGTTGGTCTGTTATATTGGCATTTAGTGAGGCAGTCGCATTTGGAAAACGCAGTGAAAAGATTACCGTAGTACACAGGCGAAGGCTGATTGTTCAGTTTTAACAATAATTCATAATGCAATAAAACGTAAAGGTGTCATTTGAAATGAAAATGTTGAGTGTTACCATAAAATTACAAACGGTCTGAATCATGGAGGAAGGTCATAAATAAGTTTTAGTATTGGACTCTTCAACGTAAACTTGAACTTCTTACAATTTGCGAGACCGTCTGCGAGGGAAAAGTCGATTTAACTTTTATTGAAGTTGGTTCAACCATCTATATAAGAGCAAGTTTTACTCGGCCTCCGAGAAATGTTTGCTCCTGAAAGGATCCGAGACCGCAGTCTCCCGCGACACCAAAATGGCTCGTCCGTGGAAAAATGTGGGTGTCTTCCGCCGGGTCGGACACTTTTTCGTCGATTTTTTTGTGAATGCATCGATCCTTCGTTGACCCCAAACAGGCCCCCGAAATTATAACACGACACTGAATTATACGTGGCGGGCAGCGAACTCACAACGCTCAGCCTTGGTGGTGGAAGCATGGAGCTGTAAACACATTATATTATGGAAGCAACAGCACTCTATCACGCGACGTCACATGCTTGCGCTTCAAATAGCGAGCACCGTAGACCCAACCTCGTTTCCAGGGTGTGGAGCAGACTGCAGTACGCGTGGCCATCGACAGTTTTGCATAGCCCGGAAATACTACGCAGTGTAGACTTTCGATTGGTCAGACCGCGCTAGGCATACTTAATGTGTAGTCCTTCTGAGTATTCGTTGCACTCGGCGCAGGGGCGGCAAGCGAAGCATATGAAACAATAGAGGCACTTGGTGGCCACGCACCATGGAGAAAAAATATTTTACCAAGGTCACCCCATACTACAATTTGGTGAACGCTTTTGCAAAACAGCCGAGTAGAACACGTAAACGGAACCCCTACGTCGAAGCTGCTGACCTCGCACAGTCTAGACACGCAGAAAAGCCAGCACAGGGGGCGGCCAGGCAGTCAACGTGAAAGCGCACACGACGGCAAATTCCTGCGCAAAATGCAGTCACGAAAAATAGACGAAAAGGATCGCCGGTCCGTACGGGAAAATCAGGACGACCCGAAGTGTCCGACCCGGCGGAAGACACCCTCCGCATTTTTCCACGGATGTGGAGCGATTTTGGCGCCGTGGGAGCCCGCGGTCTCGGATCCTTTCATGAGCAAACATCGTCTCGGAGGCCGAGTTAAACTCTCTCTTATATATATAGATAGTTAATACAATTAAATTGCTTAACCTTTTTAAAACTAAATTTCCTCATTACAATCCTTCAATCTCACAATTAGAGGTTGTAGAATAGATAACTTGCATTCCTTTTTTAACATAAATTACCTAGAAGCCAAAACTTGAACAGTTTTCATCTGAATGTGGAGGCTGGACGGGACAAACAGAAGGAAGGCCAGAAATTGGAATTACACAGGCTCGCATCTATTACACAGCTCACACTAATAAAACAAGTAAAAAATATGCACAATCTAAAAATGATTGAAAGTTTCTGATTACAATTCATGATAAGTAACAGCGTGAGCTTTGTTACCAACCTTCCGGTTCTTCTTGCCTGACAGCTTGTCTCATCATTCGGTTTCTAGCAGCCCTGGCTCTACGTGCAGGTGCTCTTACTACTGCTTCATCATCATCTCTTTGCCTTGCTTCTTGTACATGTGGACGATCACGCCTTTCAGCTACACCTGCAATGTAATAGGGCTGAGTCAATTCGAATAATTGACTATTCGACCATCCATTCGATCCAATATTCAAATATTCGGTTATTTGGCCATTCCAAATTCCCACAAAAGCAGAAATATGCCATACATGTACATGTAGTTACATGTAAAGTTCATGTACACGTCAATATGCCATGTATGATTTCTTCACAGGTAAGTCAGGTAGATTAAAGCAAATATTAGATATTGGGTCATCAGTAATTTGACAATTAATAATCATCAGAGAAGCTAGAGTGTACGTTTCCTTGTTTGCACAGGGGACATATAAGCCGTAAACCCCAAACACGGCAGTCGGCGTCAACTGATGTGACTCTCCGACCCTTAACTCGCAAAAGGTAACGAAGATAACTTTGGGTTGAAGCTTCTTGAAGTGTACAAAACGGCGTATTTTTTAGTCACAGCATTGAAGATAAAAAAAAACTTTTATAGTAATAACTCTCACTTTTGCCACCAAGATTTGAAGAAATGGTTTTATATCATTTCTCAACAGCCAAAAACTCCAAGAACAATACCTATGATATTTTATGTCTTTAATCAATGAAATACGGGTCTTTGAACTATTTATGCATACTTAAATGAATGCAAATAATGGGCGTGGGTACAGTTTGGAGACACACACCCCAGCTTGACACGTGCAAAGGAGTAATCCCTTGTTTGCACATGGGGACGTATTATAAGCCGTGAACCCTAAACACGAGGGGTGACATTACAGCAACCCACCTAGCGGGGAAAAAAAAATCGCCAGCCGATACTGGCTCCGCGGCGCGTTGGGACACAGGTGCGCTGACCTGCTTCTTTTGTCTGGCGAAGTGCATGCTCTGGAGACTACTTTCTATAAATAGGTCACTAAAAGGTTTGACCATTTGAACTTGTTACATTGTGATACATTTTGTCTGGCTGTGGTTTTCTATGCTGGCAATCGGCAGTTGCAGTTCTGATATAGCGGTGCGGTGAGTTGACCGCAGAGTCTGTTAGGCAAAATAAATAACAGCTCTTTTGAGTTTGAAATCCTGTACCGTATGTTGTGTGTCCACTTTTCTTGCACTTTGCTCGACTTGGAGAACAAGAGCCCAATGTTCCGGCTGTTATCACTGAAAGTATTTTCACTCAACTGGTTTTTTGAAGTGTTTATGTATATTTTATTTGTGTAAATATTGGGTGCAATTAGCAGACTAATCAGGCGACACACACCTTTTTTTGGTGATCCATGGACAGAACTTTAAAACGGTGGTTGTGTTTAAAACTCCGTAACTTGAAAAGTACATAAGTGATTTGAATGATTCTTGTACTACAAGAAAGCTTATGAATTGGGTTTTCATATCCTATATTTTGAAAGTGCTACATGCAGAACTTCACGCAAGCACTCCCAAAGCAGAAGTAATATCTGTACAGCATTATTGCTAGGCATTTTTACCAGCTGCTTTTGTGGTTTTTTGGGCAAAAAAATTGAAACTTAACTTTGAGAATGAACTTTTGATATATAAAAAAAGTTTTTCCACCTTTTTATTTCATTGCATTTCACCACCGAATATTCTTATTCGAAAATAAATATTGGAATATTCAATAATC
Organism: Patiria pectinifera; assembly: GCA_029964075.1. Classification (NCBI taxonomy): domain Eukaryota; kingdom Metazoa; phylum Echinodermata; class Asteroidea; order Valvatida; family Asterinidae; genus Patiria; species Patiria pectinifera. The sequence goes on from JASAOE010000133.1 coordinate 15,592, forward strand.
GATCGAATATTCAGGCACAGCCCTGTTGCTGTTGAAACCCCTCAGCCAGAGTCAAGTTAATCCGGAAACCCTTAACCTTTAACTCAACATGGTGACCTTGACCTTTGACCCCAGAACCAATCCCGACATGCCTTTACCGATGGGCAACCACCTACGGAAGTTAGACACCAAAATTTCATTTGTAACTCAAGTTATCATCCGGAAACCATTTACCTTTAACTCACCACAGTAACATTGACCTTTGACCTTTTGACCCCCAAAACAATCCCAATTTGCCTGTACCCAAGGGCAACCCCCTACCAAAGTTAGACTGCAAAATCTCATTTCCAACTCAAGTTATCATCCGGAAACCATTTCCCTTTAACTCACCACGGTGAACTTGACCTTTGACCGTTTGACCCCAAAACCAATCCCAACTTGCCTACTCCCAAGGGCAACCCCCTACCAAAGTTAAACACGAAAATCTCATTTCTAACTCGAGTTATCATCCGGAAACCATTTACCTTAACTCACCACAGTGACCTTGACCTTTTACCTTTTGACCTCAAAACCAATCCAACCTGCCTACTTCTAAGGGCAACCCCCTACCGAAGTAACAATCCCAAACAACATTGCTAACTCAAGTTATCATCCGGAAACTAAGCTGCCCGGACGGACGGTCTAGCCAGACGGAATTGTGGGGTGATAGCATTGTGTTCCCATTTTGTCACAGTACACCCCCATCATGGGGGGGGGGGGGGGTACTTAAACTGTACATGTATGGTATGTGCGACCTAAATGTAAGATTTGTTGAGTAATAAAAAGATGACAGCAAGCAATTCCACACAAAGGTGGACAACTACAAGCATCACAACCTCAAATGCCGTATCAAATTAAAGGGGACAACAAGACCTTTCATTTGAATGGTACAATGTATGCCAGTGAGATGGAATTTAGTTAAGCGTGTGTGTTTATTGGAGGGGAAAAAAAACAGAGACAATGACGAAATGAACTTAATTTAATTAGATAGAGGACATCCTGGCATTTTTTCCTTGTACATACATGTACTTTGCTTCTTTCTGAATCAGTAAATGTCTGATAATTTACATTTTCAAATGCGTTTACTTTATTCAAGTTATTTTGAGACACCCTGTATTTTCTATGGTCATTTTGTGGTACTGCTCCTTTGGTCACTACATGTATACGTGTGTCACGTGTACGGTATGGATAGATACTTTACATGTTCATTTACATGTACATACATGTTTATACTTCCCCGATGCCTTGGGACACTGAGAAAGCATGTTTGGTTCATAAATTCTGTGGTCTACATGCATCAATACATGTACCGTGCATTTACACCTGACAACACAGCATTTTCATGCCCAAGGTCTGAAAATATAAACAAATTATGTAACAATGCTTCAAATGGTGTAAAAAGTGAGCTATTTCCCTTTCTGTGGAACATTTTACATGAAAATGTACAGGTTTTTAGGCATGTTAGGAGGTCATCATATTTAGAATGTAGACATGGCATAAAAAAAAATATATATATGTTGAGACCTGCTCCAACAAAACCTGGACAAAGTTGACTAATAGACCTTATGCGTAGCAGCCATCTTAAAGGGATATGCCTTTGTTTTGCTGGAGTATGCATGAGTAAACCTTTTGTACATTCAGTGTTACTGAATTAATTTTTAAAAAAAACCTCTGCAACATAATTGATGCTACAAAACTTCATGTAATATTTAACATGCTGCCCCCCAAAAATTCAAAATTCTCACTTTTTTAAAACCATTTTACTTTTAAGATCCATGGTTGCTTTGGACATGTTTAGTGTAATTAGTGGATCTGCACAATTCATGCAATTTGGCTATTGTGTTGCCCTTAAACTTGATCCATCATTTGCACCTGTATGCATTATGCAAGTATCTATCGATCCCACAAACATTGGTTCATGCGACTGCTCAGCATACAACCTGTGCCATTAGTTGATCAAGCAGGATGGGTTTCTGTGATACGCTGATCATGCAGAAATTGGTTTGCATCATGTATCAATGGTGCAATCAACAGATGGTGAAAACCCATTCCTGTATTATTGGCCAATTGTGGGCTGCAAGACTGGTCGATGATGCACGTTCTGCACTGTGCAATCAGTAGATGGCACAAACTCTGTCCCTGTGTGATTCATGACCAATGCTTGTGCGACCAAGCAATACTTGAAAAATTTGCCAATGCTTACATGACTAATTGAAGGCATATAAGCACAGCATGATTGCCCAATTGCCCAGAATAAATGAAATTGCCTAACAAACATTAAAAGCAAAAGGAAGTCAAAACACACGACACTGGTCTTACATTAGCCCAGGTGGACTCCCTTTCCTCCCTATGTAACGGAGGGAGTCCAGGGTACATGTATGAAATGCTCAAAACCAAGGGGGGGGGGAATTTATGACCAATATTTTCAATATTTTTACCTTGTTGGAGAAGCCAATTTTTACGTCGTAGTATTCTATGTGTCCTTATCTATTGGGCCCCTGGGTTCAGGAATTCCATATGCGATGCTGACCGACCTTAATCAGGAAAATAATCTCTAAAGCAACGTTAAACTTGTACGTGTTTGTAGACTCTTTTCATCAGTTTCTCACCGCCGAGTCTATTCTAGTCATACATGACATACGCCTGTGCAACGTGTAGTCTGGTTCCCTAGACCTGACAATTATTCTTGGCGCTCATATCAAGTCTGGTCTGGGAGCCAGACTATGCAGCGTGAATATGCAGGGCGCACGTTAGCTTATTTTCCTGATTAATGTCGGTCAGCATCACATATGGAATTTCTGAACCCCTGGATCAATAGAGAAGGACACATAGAAAAAGTAGGCGTGAAATAAGCTTCTGTAATGAGGTAAAACGTAACAAAAATCTGGTCCAAATTTTGGGTGGTCTTATGTAGAGAATTCTCATCCTGGACGTCAGTCGTAATGCAATGAAGACTTCGTCCAACCTGGGCTAGTCTTACATGTACCATACTTACTGTGATTCAGCTTGCTAACAAAGCAAATAATTGATGCAATGATCACTGCAAAGGCAACAAGAATTGCTGGTACCAGAAAATCTGTCTTCGCCGATGAAAGGTACACATTTCCGTCGCTTCCGTCCATTTCTTCTTGCCAAAATGCCCGATGTTCACATTAGTCAATAGGTCACCTGCAGATATATGGCCAGCAGAGCCAAGAGTGATAACATTCATGACATTAGTCCAGTACATTTTATATGAGCCTGACCTTGCAACATAAATCAGAATTTCTAGAAAGTGTTACCTATGAACATGTGTAGACTATATTGAAGTGTAGGGCCCTGTTCCAATAGTGGACAAAAATCCACATTCATGTTACTGGACCCAGTCCGACCCACCTTCATGTACACATACACATGTACTTTTTCTAAAAAATCCCAAGTTTCCCCAGAAAAACCCGTGTATACTATAAGTGCCCCTGACCCCTCCCTAAAAAACGTCTTGAAACACTTCTCCCCATACATGTATATAGGATATGACCACTGTGTGGCTCACAATATGGAGGAATGATTTCAAGGGGCTAGCATAGCTCGGAATATCCAGTTCCAGGCTCATAACATTTGAGATTTGTCAGTAGAGCTGGGACGATTTACCTGACTTAGCTAGTGGATTTCACTTTAAAGGGAATATTCATCATTTGCTTTTGCTGTAATTTTCAGAAATGGATGGAATTTGGGGGGTTGGAAATATGAAGCAAATATAGTTACACTGACTTTTTGGAGGTTTTGGGTTCGAAAATGCTATAAAAACCAAGAAAAACGATCATTTTCCTGTAGTCTGGTTCCCTGACTCCATATAAGAAGAAACAGAGCAGTTTACATATATTGGGGAATTGTAAGGTCAGGGAACCAGTCTAGCTGGCCCGTACCCGTTCATAGGTTTGTAATAGATTGCAAACAAGTGCAATGGTCAATTGTGGCCAGTATTTAAAAAAAGCCAGTTGTTTCCAACGCTGATCGGCCGATCAGCGTTGGAAATTGATACGAAAATACCAATTTTCTTGAAAATGACAGTATACCAGGTGCCATAATTTTACAGGATGCTTTAGACTGTCATTTACCAACATCCTATTAAGGTATTTCGCAAAAACTTGGTAGTTTTATTTTTCGATGTTTGCAAATGTTGTTTATTCCCTTTAAGGGCCGATATTTTCCATTTCATTCAACGTACAAGTAAACACTCACCAAACAAAAGAGATCAATCATTTATACAGCAAAGGATCCACTCAAAATGAAAATACGATCAAGCTGAACCAGGTAAAAAGAGGTACATGTATTTTCAGTGCAACTCAGGGTGTGTACACCTGTGCCTTTGTTGAGCCAACTGAGTTGTGTACAATACCAGCAGTTGGTTCTTGTTGCCAAACTAGCACTGGCGATACTGAATTTTTTTCGTAGTCAATATTCCCCCCCCCCCATATCTGCGATATGGCGTTAAAATCATCAACAAATTACAGCAAGATCAAAATGTCACGTATTTAGATTTAAATAGCAATCTTCACAATACTCCAAATACAAACGCACAATGAACATGTTAAGACTGGATGTGCTGAGGTGTCACGCGAACGGAGGGTATTCACAGGTCGCTCCAACATTTTGCAACGAAAGACCAGATATTTCTCACCTAGAGGATATATACTTTATATCAGGATCAAACTAATACAACACTGCATCGACTAGTTTGCTCGATGGACACAGGAATGGAAAGCAACACCCTGTAGAAGCGGTGGCGTCGCCAAGGGGGGGCCAGGGGGGGCCCCCTGGAAAACCTAGTGCCCCCCCGTGTGCCCCCCCATCTGAGATTTGGGTTAGTAAAAAAATATATATATATTCACCTAAGTGCCCCCCCATCAAATGCTGGTGCCCCCCCCCTGTGCCCCCCCCCCCCCGACTGAAAAGTCTGGTGACGCCACTGTGTAGAAGGAAAGTAACAACCACCAATTTTATTTGCATTGCAACATAATAGCGGTCAATCGGCCACAGCCTGCAAGAAGCCACCCGAAGTGCTTGTCACAATAAAACTATTGTTGTTCTTTGTACGGCCGAGTACACAACAGTGAATTACCGTTTAACAGTAAATGCACCTCAGTGTGTGGTCTGACACCCACACATGGAATCTACTCCACACATGTCTATTTCGTTTCAACATTTTTCCCCGGGGAGCTTCCCCTCATCCTTGACCATTGCCACATTCGATGTCCGTGGCCTCACTGCTTCAACCAAGCGTGCACAACTAGCAGCTGATATGACTAGCCAAGGTATAGCAGTTTGCTGCCTTCAAGAGACCAAGTGCCCTGATGGATTCGACGAAACTCTCAATGGCTATCGCCTATTATGCCTACCCTCTACATCACGCCACTACGGACTGGGTTTCGCCATTGCACCCTGGCTACAGAACCGCATTTTACGGTACTGGACTGTATTGGACAGAGTGGCTGTCATTCATATCAAGAACAAGATCAGTTCTTCTGCAACCTAGCTGATGTGACGTCATCTTACAGATCCAGTGCGATGTTCTACATAGCGGGAGACTTTAATGCCAAGCTGGGCATACGTCAAAACCAAGAGACATTCAAAATAGTGGGTATTTATAAAGCGCACGTATCCACCAGGACTGGTGCTCAAGGCGCTACGTCATTCATGGGGAGTCACACATGAGGCAGACAGAACACAAATGGCACTGCGCTGGCACACTTTCTTGACACACACGGATTGTTCGCCTGTAACACATCGTTTGCTCATCCTGCTCGTCACCAAACCACGTGGCAGGGCACTCGTCACGATTATGTGACCAACAGACTTGTGAAGATCTACATGTACAAGGTCATTGATTACATCGTGTGTCGCCAGCCGCAGAAAGCCCTCCTGCAAAACTCACGCTCCTACTTTGGCACCACCTTAGACAGTGACCACCGGCTTGTAGTTACATGCATTGATGCATCTCGACTGTTCAGCTGCTGGGGCAAGACAACAGAGACTCGCAGAAAGACCACCCGCTATACTACTGACTGCTTTGCCGACCCAGAGATACAAACATGTTATTGCAACAAAGTCCAGCAAAGTCTCGCAGGTACAATGTCATCAGCAATAAGTGCACAAGACGTTTCTCGACGAGTGGGAATTACACATTATTCAACTTCTTTTAGCAGAAACATCACTAGTGCCCCGCCTGCAGAAGGGCACCTGTGAACCCTTTGACACCACCATCGGCACACCTCGGGGAGACAGTCTGTCTCCAGTGCTGTTTCAGGTTTACCTTAAAGCAACTCTCCATGACCTTCGTGAAGAACTGGAGACGAAAAGCACTGGAGACGGTGGTCTTCCTCTTGACGTAGCATATGCTGATGACATAGACTTCGTGAGCTACTTACGAGAATTTCGGGACACTGTGGAGCAGACCGCACCAGGAAGTCTGCTTCAATGGTTTCTAACCGTCAACCCCACGAAAACTTAGCACACTACAATGTAGCATCAGGTAGACCGTGAAGGAGAGGAGTGGTGCATGACGAAGAAGCTCGGCTCACTGTTGGGAGATGGCGAAGATGTTGCCCACCGTAAGCAGCTAGCCAATGTAGCATTCCACAAGATGAGAACACTATGGATACGGCGTCACCAGGAGAGTGAGGAACTCCGTCTGCGCCTCTACATCACGTTCGTGCTCCCTGTACTTCTCTAAAACATGGGTACCTGGGGCCTTACTCAAAAACAGAACGACCAACTGGACTCATTCAACCAAAGCCAATTACGACAGATCATTGGCATGCGGTGGCCACATCGCATCTCCAACAAGGCACTCTATCATCGCTGCAAGTGTGGTCCACTCAGCATCAGGACCCTTCAAGCACGCTGGCGACTCTTCGGCCATGTCCTGCGGCTACCAAGAGATGTACCCGCTCAGAAATTCATCGAGGAGTACTTCGACACAGAAGCAGGCATGGAAGTGTGGCGAGGACGACCTTGTACCACACTTCCAATCATCCTCAACAACGACCTGAAGACAGTGGGCAAGTGCCTCCCAGTGTTGTAGTGGTCGAGACTGGTCATGGTCTTGAGGAGAGTAAGCAGCTGATTTTTCGGTTCTCTCGGAGCGCGCCGTGGGGGGTACGGTACTTGCACTTGTACGCATGCGCATACTATCATTTCGCTTGCACCATACCCCCCGCGGCGCGCTCCGAGCGAACCGAAAATCATCGTTGGATCATATGCGTGCGCGTTTCAGGTTGGCTCAGTGCAGAAAGGGCATATTTTTCATCATTTTGGCCAAAAAAACGACAAAATCCAGTGATGTTTGTTCTGCGCATATTACGTGAGTATGTCATGAGGTGTAGTATGGAGTTTGGGGGCAAACTGTGCAGCGGTTCTATGGGAAATGTCTGCATTTTGATGGACGTTTTTGTACTTAATTAGTGTTTTGTGCTGAAGACAATTTTGCGGGGTTCTTCATCTATGAGGCTCCACTACGTAGTTCTAGGAGTACCTTCATCAAGCATGTGCGGCTCATCACCCGATGTAGGCCTAGCTAGGTTTTCTTCCTTGCACGGTTGTTATTGTTATTGTCTAATGTCTATGACATGTTTGTTTCAATTTCTTTAAAAGTCTATAATAAGGCAAAATTAGTGTCCAAAACTGTCCAAACACCACAAATCTGTGTTTCATGATTGATTTTCAATATGGATTTGTTTTTATGTGCATTTCCGCCCAATTTAATTTAACTCGGTTTAACAGTGGAAGTGGAAGTACTATTATTATTAAAGTTGCAGTTGGTTCAGTAATGTGACACTCCATTAAATTTCATAATCCTTTATTGATTAATTCAACTCTTTTTTTATTTTTGTTTGTTTTCTTTGTACATAGGCCCCTAATAACAATAACTTATACAAAGATGATTCACATGTGTTTATTTATAAATCTGGTCTTTGTCTTGGTCTTGGTCTCAGGCTGTCGGTCTCGGTCTTGGTCTTGGTCTCGGACTGCTTTTGTCAGCCTAGTCTTGGTCTTGGTTTTGGACTGTTGGTCTTGGTCTTGGACTGCCTGGTCTTGACTACAACACTGGCGCCTCCACAATGCCGGCAACCTGGAGCAGCTACAGCTAATGACAAAGGAGGAGTGGGTGGCGCTGACAAGGAAAATCGTTGAAACAGCAGAAGCCAAACTGTCATAATACTAATGACAGCAATGCGTAAACTGCTTCTCACACACACACAAACAGAAAGGTACATGTATAACAAGTAAGTAGTTTGGCTTACCAGGTACTTGCAGAAACAGACCACTTGTTTATTTTTTGTGCGTAAACCTTGTAAAACACTTGACAATCAAAAGGACAATGTGGTCATTCAACAAGCATGTGCTCATCTACAAGGGAATTCCCCAAGATGAGAAATAGCTCGCTTCGGCAAGCCATGTGACGACCCGACAGTACATGTGACGCACCCTGTTTCCGAGATAACTTCTTGAGGGGCCAAAATAAAAGCTCTCTCGGCTTCAAATACAGCTTGGTTCGTTTCAAATAGTGAAGTTTATCGGTCGCATAATTCTGTCTCCATGCGTTCCAAAGACATGCATCTGAATTCACCCATACTGTACGTTCCTCCATCGGAGGCGGCGCTTACCTTTGCATGCCCTGGAACGGGCTTGCCTGCGATCGCGTTGTGATTCCCATCCAGCTTTGCATCGCGCCTGGGATCTGTGTCATATAAAAATCGGACCCCTATGAAAATAGGACTCCTTTAACCTACAGGTATTATTGGTAAAACCCCCTCACATGACTGCTCCCTCTCCGAATAATCATACTTAGGCATGCCAAATACAAAAGGAGTCTGTATTTCACACAGTCCTAAATTCACGCTACACCCGTCACTAAGCAGTCTTCCTCCAGTAAAAAGCTTGTGATTGACAGCTAGAGTGCAACTATGATGCCTTCTTTCCACCTTGCAGGGTTTTTTATTGCCATACATGTACATGTAGGAAGAGCTTATGGAAGACAGCGCGAATCAGGTCCATAGCGCACTTCTAGAGCTCAGGAGGGATGTGGTCAGGACCAGCTGCTCTGCCATTCTTCAGCCTTTTGACGGCTGATTTCACCTCTTCCTCGGGAGCTGCCAGGTCTGTTAGAGGCGCTACGGGGATGTCCAGGTCTGGACACAGTGGAGCCGGTGGGTCGTTAAGGGCAGTTTCAAATGCTCCCTCCATCTGCCTAGAGACTCGTCTGATTAGCAGGGCGAACCATTGGTTTTGTTGATGGTCAGGCTCGTATTCCTATCAGATTCTGAGCGAAGCTCTTGGATGACTTTGTAGGCAGATTTGAGGTTTTGGTGGGTGAAGTTGCAGTTGTCGATGCTTTAAGATGCTTTAAGGTTCTCCAGGTAAAATTCCCTATCCTGCGTAGCCTTGGCTCGGAAGATTTCTTGCCGGCGTCTATGTTCTACGTGTTGGTGGTTCAGTCTGACTTCTGATTTTTCGTCTAGAACTTGGAGGGTTTCCTCAGTGAGCCAAGGACGTCGTTTGAGGCGTTTTCCTTCCCAGTGATATCGTCGGCTGTTTCACGGATGGTTGAACTGATGCAAGACCAGGCAGCCTAGGGCTTGGAACCCTATTACGGATTGTGACTGAGTATTTTGATGCCAGGATTTTGTCCTTGATAGCTTGTTCCACGTCATATAAGGGAGTGGGGGGCTTCTTGGAGTGGAAGCGTGGGGTGATTGCTGGTTTTGCAATTAGCAGGCGATGATCTCAATTTGCTGGGGCTTCAGCTCCTCTATAGACCCTGTAAGATTTTACTATGTTCCGGTTCTTGACAAGAATGTGGTTGAGTTTTTTTCGTGTGTGACCATCATTGGAGATCCAGGTCATTCTGTGGATGTTGCGGCGCCGGAACCAACTGCCAGTTATGGAGATGTTTTGTGAGGCGCAGAAGGAGAGGAGTCTCACTGAGTTGTCATTGATAGGACCTGAGTTGAAAGGCCTAGGATGGATTTGAAACCTTTCCTTGAGCAACATCTGGTGACGTTCATGTCACCAAGCACAACGAACTCATCGTGGGGGGGGGGGAACATCCTCGGCAACGGCAGTAAGTTGGTCATAGAATTGATTCTTGGCGTGGTCATCAGATACATTTGTTGGAGCATAAGCTTCAACAATGGAGAGCTGACCGTGGCGATGTTGTAGTCTCACATAAAGTAGGCGGTCAGAGATTGCCGGCCATTTGGTGATAGCCTTGTTGAAAGGTGGACGCACAAAGAGAGCAACACCATTGGTCTTTGTAGTACCACAGGAGTGTATGAGTGTGGCCTCTTCGGATTGATAAAGGCCGCTATCAGCTAGTCTGGCTTCAGTGACACCTAGTATGGAGATGTTGTACAATTGTATTTGATGGATAATTGCTGTTTGGTATCCATTCCTATTAAAGGTTAAGACGTTCCAGGTTGCAATTCGAAAGGACTTGCACAGGTCCCTCTTCGGCATCACAGCTTTCGGCCTCTTCGGAGAAGCACCTTTGAGTGCCACTTGTCATCGATGCAGGGTTCCTGCGGCTATGGGTGTTGACATTATGTGGAGCAGGGGCTTTAACCCTGGTGCTAGTCCTTGTGTGCATAGAAGATCGGTTGCCCCTGGGTTTCCACAAGGGTGGTGGTATGTAGCTGAACTCTGCCTCCTTTGGACAGGGGAGACGAGAGCACCCTTCTACGTCTGTCCCTGAGCCACAAAGCTTAGGTTAACAGGGTTCACTGCGCGAAGGTGTGGATAGGATTTGAATGTGAGAGGCTGTAAGATCCAGAGAGGGCCTACGTCATGACTGCCTCCTTTTTGTCAGCTGACGCTGACTATGATCCACCCAGTTCGCCAGGTGACGTCAGTGAGTGACGCATCGCATTCCTTTGAACAGGAGGGAATAGGCCTAGTACCTGATATCTTGAAAATGGCGTTTGTTGTCCCTGTACCAAAGACCAATCCCCATAGGATGGATAACTTACGTCCGATAGCACTTACTTGTAATTTTGCTAAAACTTTTTGCTTGAAGATTTTGTTGCGGACTGGATAATGAAAGACATTAGAACTTCTTTAGACAAACAACAACTTGGTTCACTTAAAGGTTCATCAACATCTCATTGTTTAGTCAAGCTATTAAATACCATTTATAATGCCACCGATAACCCACATAATTCTGCAGTCTTACTTGCTACGGATTTCAGTTAAGCTTTTGATAGAGTGGATCATCAGATAGTAATTCAAAAGTTCATTGAACTTGGTGTCAGATCCTCTATTGTGCCATGGATTACCAATTTTTTGTCATCTTGTTTACAGTCAGACCGCTTTTATGTTGTTTTTTTATCTAATTGGGAAACCGTTGATGCAGGTGTGTCCCACAAGGCAAGAAAATTGGACCAATCGCTTTCTTAGTTATATGATAAATGATTTTGTCACCAACTCGCCTGAGGTTTCGTATTATAAATATGTTGACGATATAACATTTAGCCAAACCTTTAAGAACCCTGATCAAACTACTACCATGCAAAATGAGTTAGATTGTCTCCAACAATGGACTATGTACAATTAACAATATGAGACTTAACCATCAAAGTGTCAGTCTATCAATATTTGTTTTAAGTGTTCTCCACTTGTAGCACCTACCTTTAACATTGATGGTTCATCAATTAATAAAAGTGGCTGTCTGAAACTCCCAGCCAAAGTTCAAAGTTCAAAGTAACCTTAAATAGGACACCCAGATTGATCAGATGAGCAAATATTTTAACCGTAAGCTTTTTTCTTCGTCAACTCAAGCGGTGTTGTACTCCTGTTAAAGACTAGTTAATGTTATAACACCTCTCCCACAGATTCTGTGTCTTGATTGGCCGAGAGCGAGTCACATGTTACTTTTCTTTTTTGCTTCTCTGCTCATCGGCGTTAAGTACTATGCGCATAGCAACAAAAGTACTATGCGCATAGCAACCAAAGTACTATTTCCACATACGGTATTTGTGTTGTGTGCAAATGTGTGCGGTGTGCTGTGCTGCGTAGCGTATTATTATTAAGAGAGCGAGAGCACGCAGACTTGGGTTCAAACATTTCGTGAAGGGGTAGTTTTTAAGAGAACATTTTTTTCCAATTTTTTTGTGAAATTGAAGTTTATTTTTTCAACTGTGTTCAGATTTAAATAAAAAAAAATAAAAAAATCAAGCATGGAATCTGTAAGTGAAAAAGAAAGGTAAATAAATAAATTCGTGGTGAAGTGAAAAATCGCCTCCTCCGGTGATCCATGACCATTTCTATTTTTCGGTCGGAAAAAAGAATAAATATGGTCCACCCCATACCCTCAGAGGCTAGTTTTACTACACCACTCGAAGCATTCAATATTTGTATAATATACCATGTATGTTAGGCCTACAATTGAATATGCCTGCCCAGTTTGGTTCTCAAGTCTTAGCAAATCTCAAATGGAATGTCTGGAGAAATTACAGCGAAAGGCCCTCAGCATTATCTTAACAAAGGACTTTTGTAGTACGGTCTTTCAGTGAAATTTATTCCCAGTTTGGTTTGTCACCTGTTTCTGTCAGACCATGGAGCTATAAACACATAGCTCCATGGTCAGACTTGAACAGCTTTTTGTTAAATTTGGTCAATCACTGATCACTTTAAACAACTACAGAGACTGCCTCCCACCCAACAGAAATAATAATCTCAGAAATACAAAAAAACTGTGCTCAATCAAGTATAGAACCAATAGGTACAAAAACAGCCCAATCCCATCCTTGACTACACTTCTCAATACGCTGTACATGCAGTTAATTTTTCCATAGCAAGCAGTGCAGTTTTTTTAGTGGAGCTGGCCTCCTCGCGTTTTTGCATTTTGCATATTGTACATACAGTGTAATCAATTTTGTACATATGTTTATATTTCTAATTTATATTTTTAATGTCTTTTCTGTCTTCTGTAATCACTATCTTTTTTCCTTTTTTTTTGATTAAATGAACTGCTGCATAGCTTTAATTTTTGTGAATTGTTATGTATTTTAAACGTGATTCAGCTCTAAGGCTGTGAGGTTTGAATTCTTAATAAACCAATAATAATAATAATAATAATAATAATAGCGGCACGGGACTATACATCTGCCATTTGTCTGCACACAAATCAAATGACGCGACAAATTAAATGGTTGTTAACATCAGTAGTTGCACTCTTTTTTTAGGGTTCAGCTTGATTGAATTTTCATTTTGAGAGGATCCTTTGTTGCATAAAGGATTTGTAGGATGTTGCACCGTAGGTGAGTTTTTGCTTGTAATTTTAATGGAAATGGAAAATATCGGCAAAAAAGTGACCATCACCGACCATGGTTTGAAATCCGCATTTTAAGTATGGTTAGTGGTTCCAGCTTTCCTGGCGAATCTCTCAATGTCATGAGTCTAGAAAGCTGGAAATTTCAAGCTATTCCCTCTACCAAAATTGGAAATGTTTCATCCACTGAGCGTGTGTCAACTTTGGCAATGTGCACCGCGGCTGTTGCCTGTCATTCCAAAATCTTTGGAGCTCTCTGCGTGAGGCGCGCCCTCTTATGTGCGCTCTTCACCCGCGGCCGCGTAGTGCATCCGGGTACTTCAGTGAGCTCCAAAGATTTTGGAATGACAGGCAACAGCCGCAGTGCACATTGCCAAAGTTGACGCACACTCAGTGGATGATTAAAGCTCCAGTCTGGTTCCCTGACCCCATTGGCCTTGTGACTATTTCAGGAGGGCCAGGAAACAGTCTGGTAAATATCAGAGACACCATGCTTTTTCAAAACCGTCGGAATTCCACGTCGAATTACCATGATTTTTGGATAACTAGACCTCTGAAGCAGAAGGTACCGAATTCAACGTTTTTTTGCTATTTAGCAGTCATACTAATTAATGGCTGGGGTGATTTTCAAGTGACGAAATAATTCCAATCTTAAATTGATTTTCGGCTCCCCTAGCAACGGGACTATCCATGCACAGACCATATGCACAATGCGTGACTGATAATACGGAGGTAGTCCAGTACTTTAGTCACATTTATGGGACTGAGGTAACTCCAGCTAGGTTTGTGTTCCTTCCTCCATGGGCTATCTTAGTCCCAGATTGATGTCTTTTCAACATTTTTGCAATGACTGACCTTCATCATGTTCACTGAGATAACATGATGAAAAAAGTGGCGTGAGGATGCAACATTCTTTCCAAAGGTCACATTTTCTCCAATGAGTAGCCCAATAAATGTGGCCAATTTACTGGACTACATGTACCTCCGTAAATAAAGGCCACACTTCCACCATGTACAAAAACATGTCGAACTTTGTCAAATTTTGATTTTCACATTTAGGCTTAGTTTGTAGTTTATTTTTGCTGTAGAAGCATACTCACCCTCTCTTTACAGGCTAATGATCAGAAAGTGCTGCCTTTTTCACATGTCTAAGATTCGTGAAATTTCATGTTGAACTTTTGATACGCAAACGTGTGCAAATGAATCTGGATATTTTATGAAAAATAGACATCTGAAAAAGCACTTTCTGATTAGCCTATAAAGAGGGTGAGTATGCTTCTAAAGCAAAAATAAAGGTACCGGTGTTACGCCCCAACTATGGTATTGGTACCAACTGTAGTTGGGCTGGCCCAACTATAGTTGGGACCGTCCCAACTATTGAAATTAGCTATGGGTGGGGCCCATCTATAGTTGGGCCACAATAATCTTTTCATTTTGCAGTCCGAACTATAGTTTACGTTGCTGTACGACTATAAAACATTCCCTACAGCTCTGTTACGTCTGACTTTTACTTGGGACCAATGAAATTAGCTATGGGTGGGGCCCATCTATAGTCGGGCCACTACAATCTTTTCATTTTGCGGTCCGAACTATAGTTTACGTTGCTGTACAACTATAAAACATTCCCCGGCTCTGTTACGTCTGACATTTACTTGGGACCATTGAAATTAGCTATGGGTGGGGCCCATCGAAGTTGGGCCACTCCAATCTTTTTATATTACGGTCCAAACTAAACGTTGCTGTACGACTAAAACATTCCCTACAGCTCTGATAAACGTTTTACTTTACTTGGGACCATTGAAATTAGCTACATGGGGGCCATCTATAGTGGGGCCACTTGCTGTGGTACAACTATATAATTATTAAACATTCCCAGCAGCTCTGAGCTCCGCTGTTCATGTTGCCGATTCATCGACAGCATCAGATTCATCCAGCGCCACACGGCGAGCGCCTTAACTACAGTTGGGCTGACCCAACTGTTGCACTACAGTTGGGACACGTCCGGACAGTTCCGACTATAGTTGGGACGGTAATCCTTACTTTTAGGACCCCGTTCCTATATCGGAAGGGAAAGACTCACCAAAACAGTTGACTATTAATGACACTCAAAATTGACATTCTGATATTTCTTGACACATCTGAACAATTGGCAGTGACACCTTCTTGAATATCAGCAGGTTTAATTTTGTGGAAAGAGGGCAGGGCTTTGATTTATGAGGGAAATTAAGGGGTAAAAGACGACGGTGACAACCAGAAAACTGACTCAAATTAAACCAAGATGGCAAACATGAAAGCTCGATGCAATGAAAGCTTGATGCTGATTGGCTGATAAAAAAAAATAAACATCTTATCAATTTTTTTAGCAGCCAATCAGCATCAAGCTTTCATTATGTAGGGCTTTCACTCGTGTTGTGAGAACTGCAACATGCACCTGGCTGCAAAAAAAGGTAGGAAAGTCACATTTTCGGTGAAAGCGTTTTCAAAATTACAACTAACATGAGTTTATATGAAGAAAAAAGACTGCTTTAGCCTGCAAAAGTCACTTTGGTACTGGACAGTCATCTGCAAAAGTCAGTTTTGAACAGAACTCGTAAAAAATAGAGGTGTCCTAAAGATAAGGATTACCGTTGGGATCGATGCCATAGTTGGGGCGTAACAGCGGTACAATAACTACAAAGTACAAACTAAGCCTCAATGTGAAAATCAAAATTTGACAAAGTTCTACTTCTACATGATTTTGTACATGGTGGAAGTGTGGCCTTTATTTACGGAGTTAGTCCAGTAAATTGGCCACATTTATGGGGCTATCCTAGCTTGAGTAACTCCAGCTGACATGCTCATATTCATTCCCATGCTACATGCTCATATTCATTCACATGCTACAATGTATATGTCACAGCATTCTATCTTTTGATCCGCTACATATAACCATGTATAATTTTGCCCATAGGTGAATCACTTACTTGTTGGGCCTCCTGTGAATTTCCGTGAGTGTTTGATCTGGCATTGCCAAGAAATTTGATGTAAAGTGCGGCACAACTTTGTGACAACGAAATTCGTTGTCACAAAGTTGTGCCGCACTTGATTTTCTGATCATTTTGAAAACAATGTTTTCAAAATGATCAGAAAATCAAAGACAGGCATGACACTCTGGTACCCCGAGTTTCGCATGTGCAAAACGTAAGAAGTATCACCAGTGGGTACCCTACTAACCGTCTTACATGGCAGGATGACCGTAATGCCATGTAAAATTCTGCTAAATCCACTTCGAAAGTCCGCCAAATCACCCAGTTTATATTGCTGTTCCATTGTCATGATTGTGCAAGGGTTTGTTTTAAGGATCTTTTAAAAAAATGAAGGTTTTTCAAACCAAATGTGCCATATTTCTTTCCAATCTTTTTCATTTTCCTTCTTCTTCATAATTCTGCCGATAAAAATATTCTGCTGATTTTCTGTACAACTCATTTTTGTAAGCAAATATTCTGTCAAATGTAGCCGAAATTCGGCTAGAACGGTCACTCCATTTTAGTAACCACGGATAACAATAGAGTGTTTTTACTATAGACCATTCCTTCCTCCATGTATAGACTGAAGCGTGGCTATGCAATAGCTAGACCCAAAATGTGGCCTATTTACTGGACTGCCTCCGTAAACATAGGCCACACACCGACCATGTACAAAAACGTGTCGACGGAGCCAAATTTTGATTTTCATATTTAGGCTTACTTTGTAGGGTTTTTTTGCTTTAGAAGCATTCTCACCCTCTATATAGGCTAATCAGAAAGTGCTGCCTTTTTCAGATGTCCATTTTTCGTGAAATTTCCAGATTCATTTTTACACGTTTTCGTATCAAAATTTCAACATGAAATTTCACAAAAATTAGACATCTGAAAAAGGCAGCACTTTCTGATTAGCCTATATAGAGGGTGAGAATGCTTCTAAAGCCAAAAAAACCTACAAAGTAAGCCTAAATGTGAAAATCAAAATTTGGCTCCGTCGACACGTTTTTGTACATGGTCGGTGTGTGGCCTATGTTTACGGAGGCAGTCCAGTAAATAGGCCACATTTATGGGGCTATGCAATAGCTAGCTTGAGTTACTCCAGCTGACATGCTCCATATTCATTCACATGTGAATGAATATGGAGCATGTCAGCTGGCATGGCTGGAGTTACTCAACATGCTAGCTATGCAAAAGCCACGTTCACGGGTCTACTCAAGCTAGGGCTATCCAATAAGTATAAAAACATTGTTACCCTCTTTTTCATTGGCGACTTTCTCCGTTATGTTTGCGCCGAAGTGAAATGCACGTCTTTCCTGCTATAGACTGTACCAGTTATAACATCAGCACCATATGGCATGCATAGCATGTACATGTTGTAAGATCCGCCGCTAGAGGGCTACAAATATATAGTGTACTTTCTTGTGTGATTTTACCCACGTACTTACATGTATAACGACAGGGGGCGCAATTTGGAACACCATTAAGTGACTTCAAGGCATAGACGTGCGTATGAGATCATGATCAATGGTGCGTACGCATGTGCGTACGTACATTAACAGAGGACACTCATTATCTTTTTGTACAGGGCCCGATGAAACGCTTGGGAAGGGCCCCCCTAGCGTTGGATAGGTAAATGCGTATGAGGTCTTTCTAATGGAGATCAATGGAGGCTTCAGAGAAACAGGAATATTGCAGGTTAGTATGAAGCCCGGGAAGGGACAGGGTGGAATTTTTTTTTGGAGTTTGCTAATTCGTTCGCACGAATTACTAATTCGTGGGAACGAATTACTAATTCGTGGGAACGAATTACTAATTCGTTCGCACGAATTAGCAATTCGTGCGAACGAATTGCTAATTCATGCGAACGAATTACTAATTCGTGGGAACGAATTAACAAACTCCAGTAATTCGTTCGCACGAATTACTAATTCGTTCGCACGAATTACTAATTCGTTCGCACGAATTACTAATTCGTTCACACGAATTACTAGGCCTAATTCGTTCGCACGAATTACTAATTCGTGCGAACGAATTAGGAATTCGTGCGAACGAAATAGCAATTCGTGCGAACGAATTAATAATTCGTGCGAACGAATTAGTAATTCGTGCGAACGAATTAGGAAATTCCAAAAAAAAATTCCACCCTGTCCCTTCCCGGGCTTCATAGGTAAGTACTTAATTGGGGAATTACACAAATCCCGCTTATCAATACGCCATTTCAGATATTTTCTAGAAGGTCGTGATTATTATATCATAACTGATCACAAACCTTTGATTTACGCATTCAACGCAAAGCCAGATCGCTACTCACCGAGAGAAATTCGTCATTTTTTAGACTACATAATCTCAATTCAGTACCGACATACGCCATATTAAAGGCAAAGAAAACGTTGTAGCAGATGCTCTCTCAAGGTATGACCTGAACTCACTTAATCACACAAGCCTATCAAACACAATTGTGGATTTCGACCAAATAGCACTTAAGCAGAAGACAGAGATAATTAAGCTACCTGAATCGTCAAGTCTTCATTTTGAAGAATCATTGCCTCTTCTAACATCACATAATACCATTATTTGTGATACTGGTCAACCACGCCCATATATTCCATCAGTGTTTAGGCATGATATATTTGATTCACTCTATGGTCTATCCCATCCAGGCATTAGAGCAACACAACGCTTAGTAACTCAAAGATTTGTATGGCCTTTTATCAATAAAGATGTTCGAAATTGGACCAAACATTGCATTCAGTGTCAACTTGCCAAGGTACATCGTCACACAGTGACTCCGATAGGTACTTTTGCAACACCTGACGCTCGTTTCAGCCATGTACATATTGATATCGTCGGTCCCTTGCCTCCATCTAATGGTTTTTCATTCTTACTTACATGTAAAGTCCGATTCACCAGGTGGCCCGTAGAAATACCAATTTCTAACATTACTGCAGAAATAGTTGCAAAAGCTTTTGTCAGCAATTGGATAGCCACATTTGGCGTCCCTACTACAATTACTACTGATAGAGGTAGCCAGTTTGAATCAAATCTGTTCAAGCATCTATCACAACTACTAGGTACAAAACGTATTCGCACCACTGCTTACCATCCAGCTGCAAATGGATTAGTTGAACGATTTCATCGTTCCCTCAAATCAGCTTTCAAAGCACAAAGCGAACCAAACAGATGGACCGAGTCATTGCCACTCATATTACTTAGTCTTCGTTCATCTCTAAAAGCCGATCTGGGATGTAGTGCTGCAGAGCTAGCTTTTGGTTTCACTCTTCGATTACCAGGAGAGTTAGTAGTACCTGTCACAAATTTTGATAGCCTAGACCCTGACTCGGTCCACTTGTGGAGTCCCTCAAGGAAGTGTGTTAGGTCCATTACTATTTATTATTTATATCAATGATATTTGTAGATCTTCTGATGTCATGTCCTTCTGTTTATTTGCAGATGATACTAATTTAATTTACAATTACCATAATGTGGATACAGCCATCCAAACTGTTAATGTTGAACTTGTTAAAATAAGTAGATGGCTCATTTCGAACAAATTATCAATTAATTTGCTTAAGACTAATTACATTATTTTTTGTCCACGCCAACATAAATACCACGCCACAGTTTCTCTTAGTTTTGATGGTACTGTACTCAATCAAGTCAAGACTACTAAATTTCTTGGACTTTGTATAGACGAAAATCTCACTTGGAATCGCCACATTGATGTTTTATGTAGTAAAATTTCTAAAAATGTTGGGGTTATGAATCGTCTGAAGAATTTTGTACCTAAAAATATTCTTTTAACATTATATAATTCCTTTATTCTTTCATACTTGAATTATGGCCTACTTTCTTTTGGGGGATCTTCAACTGTACATGGCTCCAACAAACTTTTTAAGTTGCAGAAGAAAGCTGTTCGTATTGTAGATAATGCAGGTTACCTTGATCATACTACTCCTCTATTTGCCAAACTTAATATTCTGAAACTGAATGATCTCTACCACCACCGACTGGGTATACTTATGTTTAAATATACTCACAACATGCTCCCTCCAATTTTTAATCATCTATTCTCATTTACTTCTTCTGTTCATTCATATGAAACACGTAGTTCATCGAAAGGTGATCTGTTTGTGAGAAAAAATAGAACTTCCTTTTTTAGAAACAGTCCATTTCAACGTGGTGTTATATACTGGAATGAACTCAACATTTGTTTAAAAGAGTGTATTACTGTGGTTTCATTTGCTAAAAAATTGAAAAAATCGATCATCAATACTTATACTTTTACTTAAAAAACATTTTCTTCTCTGCTTTGCTTAGTCATTATTTTACATATTGTACCGGGTCTCACTCTTAAACCTATTGTCCTGTCTTAGTCCGTGTGTAGTTAGTTGTTTAAGTTTTGTCCTGTCCCAGGGAAAGGTACAAAAGCAGTGCTTCACCTTTTTCCTTTATGTTGACATCATTTAATATTTACACTTAATTACATACTGTCTGTGAAGAATGTTTTGTTTATACATATATATACTGTTTTTCTGTCTGAATTGTTACTGAGGATGTCAATGTGAAAATAAATGTCGAATTGATGAGTTATGTTGACCGATTACGTCATCAAATGTCTGAACTTAAACCGAAATCAACTAGACCTAACCAACACCCTAGTCAAGTATCTAATGATTTGTTTACCTGTACACATGTTTTCATGCGTGTAGACGCTGTCAAAAAGCCACTGCAACCTCCTTATAATGGTCCATATCGCGTCATTGACAGAAGAAATAAATATTTCATTCTTGACATCAATGGTAAACATGATTCAATTAGTATTGATAGGTTAAAGGTTGCCCGTACTGATTTCGAATCCAAAACACCAACTCGAGTTCAACAAAGTGATCAGAAACAATTTGCTCCATCCAGCATTATACTCCAGACAAATCATATAGATTCACTCGTTCTGGACGGCGTGTACGCTGGCCAGGCAGATATTTGCATACAGTCTTTGTAAATATATTTTTTAAAAATTGTAAATACTCTGGTAATTCAATATTTTTTTATATCGATCACATTTTTGCGTAACTGTGATCTAGAAGGGGGCTACTTGTAGTGAAATTCCTACAGCAGCTGTATATATTATGTGCAGTCCTGGCCGAAGAAATAAAAAGTCAGTTAAGTCCTTTTTTGTTCCGAGTTCTGCCCTAGTGGCCAAGGCATTTTTAAGTTCTATTGCCCATTGTGTTCAGTTCTTTGGACTGGGCAGGGCACGGCAGGGCATTCCATTCTACGCGTCGGTATATAAACCAGGAGTGCACGCTTTCACCACCCCGCGCTCCCCCCACTCCTGCCTCCATGCTTTACCGAACTGTCACTGCTTGTTTGTTTTTTTGGCATTTCTTTCTTTTTGTCTCTCGCAGCTCTCACGAAGTGTCTTTGGGGTTTTTTTTTGCTGATTAGCCTACTGTTCTGTAACGCAGAAGTATTGCTTATGGCACAAAGGGCACTAGTTTGCCGAACGTGCCATTACATCACATCACATCAACAACCTGGGGAGTCAGGTTGGCGTAGCTGTACTTTCTTCGCCTTCCACCGCTGTGACCCGGGTTCGAATCCCGCCTGGGCTAATATGTGGATTGGGTTTTCAGTCCCTGCCTGATTCCGTGGGTTTTTCCCCAGAATATTCTTCTGGGCTTTTCCTCCCACCTCTAAAGCTGTAATTTCTTCTCATTGTCTTCTCTCTGCAGGTTTCTTCAGGCTTGCGAGCTACAGTGCCTAGGGCACTTTTGAGGAATCCTAGGTTTCATTACCAGAAATGATTAAAAATAATAATAACAACAACAACAATTTCACCACCTCACTCCTTCGCTGAGTAGAGACTTAACAGTGTTATAGTCATCTACTCTACAGTTCCAGTCGCCATTTTTATGCCATATGTGTCCGGATACGGGAATAGGAACCATTAGGTAGTGTTTGCTCTTTACAGTGACTGTTCCGTGGAAGGACACACTACTTTTTGTATATACGCCTGTAAATAAATATCATCGACCAAACCAACACTGTTAAAAAAATGTCTGTTCAATAACAGTTGATTCTATTGTCAATTGGCATTACAGGAGTTACTGTTTTTGTACAGTATATTCTCTACTATTTTTTTCTCTGTTGTACATTAACAGCAGATTCTTTTTTATTTGATATTGTTCATTTACAGAGTTCTACTGTTTTTTAACAGAGATGATTAAGTAGTCGTTTTTTGTAACCTAACAGCACATTCGCTGTTTTTTTCCCTCCAACAACTCTGCTGTTGAAATGTTGTTTTGTTTTTTTTTTGTGATTGTTGATTTGATGGGGGGGGATAAACGAAAAAGTGTTGTTGTTTGTATCGAGGATTGCGAATGACAGAGTGCCGTAGCGAGCCTCAGTACACACAGATATTCGTATAATACGGGCGTACTTCACATACATACTTGTATTTACACATGTAATAATATTGCTGCTAATAAAACCCATGAAGGTGCGAATGTAGATACTTTGCGTTGGCTTGAAGTCATGCTGCAATGCAATAAGCAACTTTCAAATCATCATTGTCGTTGACAATCAGGCTTACAGGCTAAACTGCTTCTCTATAGCGCTTCTCCTCTTGAGAGTAATAGTCATTTACAATAATACAAAAACATGTAAGCGATACGGATAGGTAAATTTGCTCAGATTTGCTATGCATACATGGACATAACGAGACGGGGAATCAATTTTTACTGTACAGTCAACTCGACTCCCGCGCGCGCCTTCCTTTGATAACATACTGGTACCCTTCAGCGTTATGCCATGCGCTGCACTACCGCGCCTACGTGTACCATCACGCGATACGGCCAAGCCCTGTACAAAAAAAAAAAGTTACAAAACCTGATTGACTGTGACTGTACCGCTGTGTGGTCAGAAGTCAGAACGAGAAATATTCAAAACATGATTTTCCTTGTGCGTCCACATAATTTGAGTTTAAAACAAATTATATGCCAACTAAAACAGCGAAATGGAGAAACAGGCAATATGAAACTTAATAATAGATTTAACAAAAAATTAAAATCCGAACAGAACTACTAACTGTAAATTTACAGAAATTTCAACAGAAAAACAACTGTTAAATCACGCAATTTTTTACAGTGAAGAGAAGTTGACGAACAACCAGGAGTCCAGAAGAAGCCGCTGCAAGTTTAGAGCGCAGACTCCAGATATTAATTTAGGGTAAATATTTATAATATAACTTAGTCCCTAAAACTCGCCCTGTATACTTCAAAGTCGGTAGTCAAGGCGCCGACGCAAGAACTGCTTGACCAACTAATCGATCTGCTGTTGTAGAAGTTTGCAAAAGTAGTATACAAATAATGAATGTTGGTGAGTGCGATGGTAAGAATAATTTCATGAGGTGACAGATGAAATGTTCCATTTCACGAGGCGAAGCCGAGTGGAATGGAACATTTCATCTGTCACCGAATGAAATTATTCTTTCCATTGCACGAACGTGAAACATTCATTATTTGTTTTATATAACACCTGAATAAACCCTTGTCATCTGATTGGTTGACTTTCAATAGCCAATTCATTCAGGTTAAAAACTGTTTAAAAGTTCGACAAGTTCATCATATTTATATTAATGCAAACTGTTCGACAGTTTAAGAACAATCATATTCAATTTATCTCGATTTAAAGTAGCGCCACCACCAGCAGCAGTGACACCGTCCTTTTTCTCTCAAATTGTAGTTATTAGTAAATCCAAAATAATTAATTGTAATATTGATAAGATCAACTAACAGCGAGACCAGCAGTATTGTCACTTCAACTCAATCTACTCTTGATTGCTGTAGGGTCTCTGATTCTTGAACATCTTCAGGGTAGATCCAAACTGTAGCTTGTTGCTCAGCTACAAGAAGGTGTAAATAAAAGAAAATAATGTAAGTATTTTCCATGGAATGCATGCCAACATGCAGCGGCAGCGATTTCCAAAAGGTTACCCCCAATTTGTTCAGCCTGTAAAATAATTACAAAAGGTTAACCCACTTTTATTTCTTTCCATGAATTATTTTTATAAAGGTTACCCACAATTTTTGTGGCCCATTTATCACCCAGTTTTTTTCACTGGTCAGGTGACCTGAATTCATAATAAATTTTGCTCGGTTCCATAAATGTAATAACTCCGAGGGTGAACGTGCATTTCCAATTTTTTGAGGGATACAATTTGTTCCATGTCTTGTTTGATAGTTGGATGATGGCATTCATCAGAAAATCTAGGGAATGTGCTCCCTGAGAATTTTTTTTAGAGTTTCGGATGATCTAGGTGCCTTCTGATGCAATCTAAAACTAACAACGTACAAAGAAATGACCCTCATTATTAGGGGGGGGGGGCATTGCCATAGGGGTCCCCTCAACCAAAAATATTGGGGGAGGGATCGCTGCCCATGCCAACATGGGGACCCGGGCTCGTGAAAACGTACCTAGTTTCACTTGCGGTTTGATTCAAGAGTGAATAACATAGGGTCCAATCTTGAGGAATACTCATGTTTACCTTCAAGCGGAATTAGATTTCAATGTCTTTAATGTACTCTTGAGAGTTTTAAAAAAGTTTTGGAAGTTTGGCATTACAATTAAATGAAAACTGACACACAAATGTAAATATACCAGGAACAAATCCTTCAGACTCATCATCTCAGGTGCAGTTATGTTGCTCTTGACATTCTGTTCAATATAAACAACAAAATAGATTTGCTAGAGTACATGTTTTGCACATTTCAAGAATTCTGTTCAGGTGTCTTTGGCTATTTCACAGTCTATTTTTAGATTTCATGCTTCTTTTGCAGTGCATCATACAATTACAAATGTGTAGTATGATATCATTGTAGTGTGAAGCTTGACTGCACAACACTGTGGCTAACAAGTGTTTGTTTTTCTTTCTGGTTAGAACGCTGACATGCAGGTCAGACATGCAGGTATGAAATTGGTGGTTAAAATGTGGAATACATATTTGTATAACTTGTGGCTAATAAAATTCACAAGCATGACAAGTGATTGCAACTACATGTACAGCAATGAAATACATGTAACATTTTTGCATCATATATACATTTGTTCTTTTTTGGTTTTTATTTACACTGACCCAACAAAATAACATGACAGCTCAACAAGAAATAAACCTTAATTTACTTTTGGCAATTAGGCCTCGAGTTGCCAATTGAAGACCAGCTTCTCAGGACTTTTCCTTTTTCATAGACTGCTGGAGTTATCTTTGGCATTTTTTGGGAGTTCCTCTCTTGCTTACCGTAGATAATAATTTTTGCAGGAATTCATCAGTTCTGTTTTATTGAAGCTGGTTCCTGACCTGAAAGTAATTAAATCCACAGACTAGTTGAAGCTTTTGGTAAATGTATGGGTGCAAACGTAAGTGCCAAGGGTTGGCTAAGCCCTAGCTCCCTTCTGGTTCCAAGATACTGGGCACTTGAATGGGGCTAGTTTAGCCAGAGTATAGGACATGACTAATTGATTATAAACCTTAACTGGTGTTACTACTCAGGGAGTAGGGTCGGCTGCATTAATTCTACATGTGTGAATATTTAGTACATGTCCTTACATATGCTATTTCGTCCAAAGCAACAAAAGAAACACCAGTATAATTCATAAAGAGAATATATACAGCATTTGCTACACTGACAAAAAAATGAGGAAATCATAGATCATAGTCTAGCTTTGGCTTTGCATGTTTAGCCTAGGGCTAGGGCCACTCCCAACTGGCCCTAAACTGGGGCTAGTACTAGAAGAACAAACTCACATTCATTAGAGGAAGCCATTTGGCCACATTAGCTTGTTATTTTATTGCTCATTATTGTTTACCCAAATTGTCCACGACGCGTCGACGAGGCTTATCAAAGTCTTTTCATTTTTCACGATAAGGATGCAACTTGAAACAACACAAACTTTCGCTGCCTTTGTTACTTTGTTAGCTCTAAAAACGGGTGAAGTGAAGGCTCAAAAAGTGCATAAAATCTCCATCATGCCGTGGTAATTCTTATTAATATAACATCCTTAACATTATCTTCACACTATACCTTAATTCCTACAAATTTGGAAGTTCATATGATAACTATTTTTGCCGTAATTTATCGAGAAAAATCCATACGTGAACTTACCATTTTGACGTGTGATGCGAGCGAGTACGTGAAAATTTACCGCACAGAATGATGACGTAATACACAACTTCTCCGAGCCGCACACGCATCCCGGCCCGTACCTGCATCGTTTTCTAATGGTCCCTTACGAAAGCCCTGTAGTGCCATCAAGTCTATATTTTGTCCAAGTTCGTTTTTACGAGATACATTTTCTCGAAGTTCGTTTTTATGAGATACATTTTCTCGAAGTTCGTTTTTATGAGATACATTTTCTCGAAGTTCGTTTTTATGAGATACGTTTTCTCGAAGTTCGGTTTTATGAGATACATTTTCTCGAAGTTCGTTTTTATGAGATACATTTTGTCGAAGTTCGTTTTTATGAGATACATTTTCTCGAAGTTCGTTTTTATGAGATACATTTTCTCGAAGTTCGTTTTAATGAGATACATTTTACCCAAAGTTCGTTTTTATGAGATACATTTTGTCGAAGTTCGTTTTTATGAGATACATTTTCTCGAAGTTCGTTTTTATGAGATACATTTTCTCGAAGTTCGTTTTTATGAGATACATTTTACCCAAAGTTCGTTTTTACGAGATACATTTTCTCAAAGTTCGTTTTTATGAGATACATTTTCTCGAGAGTTCGTTTTTATGAGATACATTTTCTCGAAGTTCGTTTTTATGAGATACATTTTCTCGAAGTTCGTTTTTATGAGATACATTTTACCCAAAGTTCGTTTTTACGAGATACATTTTCTCAAAGTTCGTTTTTATGAGATACATTTTCTCGAGAGTTCGTTTTTATGAGATACATTTTCTCGAAGTTCGTTTTTATGAGATACATTTTCTCGAAGTTCGTTTTTATGAGATACATTTTCTCGAAGTTCGTTTTTATGAGATACATTTTGTCGAAGTTCGTTTTTATGAGATATATTTTACGGAGTTACGGAGTTTTGTGAAGTTACGGAGCCCCTAAAGGGACATCCAAAATTATTTTCTTATCTCGTGCGCACGACATAATATCTCGTTGCGCACGAGATAATTATCACGTGCGCACGACATATATCTCGTGCGCACGAGATAATTATCACGTGCGTACGACATATATCTCGTGCGCACGAGATAATTATAAGTATTAACGGAGCTTGCTGCACGTGCAGCGGACGAGTTTGTGTGTAACGAAAGCAGCGTGTCCGGTATGGAGCCCCTAAAGGAACATCCAAAATTATTTTTTTATCTCGTGCGCACGACATATATCTCGTGCGCACGACATATATCTCGTGCGCACGAGATATAATGTCGTGCGCACGAGATGTAATGTCGTGCGCACGAGATATTATGTCGTGCGCACGAGATAAAAAAATAATTTTGGATGTCCCTTTAGGGGCTCCGTAACTTCATAAAACTCCGTAACTCCGTAATATATATCTCATAAAAACGAACTTCGAGAAAATATATCTCATAAAAACGAACTTCGAGAAAATGTATCTCATAAAAACGAACTTCGAGAAAATATATCTCGTAAAAACGAACTTCGAGAAAATGTATCTCGTAAAAATGAACTTTGGGTAAAATGTATCTCATAAAAACGAACTTCGAGAAAATATATCTCATAAAAACGAACTTCGAGAAAATGTATCTCATAAAAACGAACTTTGGGTAAAATGTATCTCATAAAAACGAACTCCGAGAAAATGTATCTCATAAAAACGAACTTCGAGAAAATGTATCTTATAAAAACGAACTTCTAGAAAATGTATCTCATAAAAACGAACTTCGAGAAAATGTATCTCATAAAAACGAACTTCGAGAAAATGTATCTCATAAAAACGAACTTCGAGAAAATGTATCTCATAAAAACGAACTTCGAGAAAATGTATCTCATAAAAACGAACTTCGAGAAAATGTATCTCATAAAAACGAACTTCGAGAAAATGTATCTCATAAAAACGAACTTCGACAAAATGTATCTCATAAAAACGAACTTCGAGAAAATGTATCTCATAAAAACGAACTTCGAGAAAACGTATCTCATAAAAACGAACTTCGAGAAAATGTATCTAATAAAAACGAACTTGGACAAAATATATACTTGATGGCACTACAGGGCTTTCGTAGTCCCTAGTAAGAACTTGTCCCGGACGCTGAATTCAAGCCCAATTCAAAACATGATTCAGCAACTTTTGATTTGAAATCGAGAAATCGCGGAGGAACTTCCTATGAGAGTGATGAATGAGCACTGTAAAATAGGCATCCTTGAGATCGATGGTCTTCAACTGGTCGTCCAGAATTAACAAAATTAATGCTTGACTGCTGTGATTTATCCATTTTGAAGTGATGGTAAGGAATGAACCGGTCAACGGTCGGAGGTTGACGACGGAACGGAGATCTCCGTTTACTTACAGGTACCATGAAAAGTGGATACAGAAACTGACCTTGAAGTTATCTGTTCTTCTGTACCTCTAGATCAAGAATACTCGCGTGATGACTCGTGTATCTAATGGGGACTTAACTTTGAAAACTGATAACATTTCCAAGCGGTAGCCTAAATTGTATCAATGGTCCATGGCCATGGGTAATGATTGTGTGACAAGTAACCATTGCAATGGTGCTAAAAGTGTTAAAGACGGCCTGCGAGAAATAAATTTGCACATGACACTGGGGAACTGACTGGAAAATCATACACAGTTAGTTATTTTGGGATGCGTTGTCTGAAGGATTAAGCTGATTGCCCGCTCTTCCTCGGCTTGAAGACGACTTGTAAGATTGCCGGCCAGCAAAACCCTTGTACAAGTATGTCGGATTGTAAGGCGTCGAAAACGGCCAGTTTCTTGACGCTCTAAACACAGCTTCGTAAGGGGAGAAGTGCTTATCTTTGGAGGAACTTGAACTTGGCCCTTACCACTGGTAACTTTCGCGGCTAGCTTATTGACCTTTTCCGTCTGCTCAATATATCCATCAGTGAAGAGCCGAAGAGCTCGCCCAAAAAAAATGATTCCGCTTAAGGGTATCACATTTCTTATCAACGATGTCATCAAATACGTTGACGGGTTGTTACGAGGCCGTGGTTGGCAGAGCCTAAAATAGGCCCGAAGAAGTTAAGTCCAAAACCATGTCCTTGTTAATTACATTGGGCCGTTCGAAATCGGTTGCTGCCTCAAATAAGTGCAGAAGTGGCAAAGCTGCCTTCAGAGCGTAACCTTGTGCAGTTAGTTAGTCTGTCATCTAGGGCACCAATGGAAGGATTTACCTGTTTAAAAAACTTTCTTGATACCGGCCGGCAACTCTAGAGCAGAGAAATCGTTATTTTGCTCTATACGGGAACCGCAAAGGACGACAATCTTCCTTGTCTTTCGGTAAAAGCTTATGAGTTCTCAGTTCCTCCAACCATTAAATTTTAATCACATCAAACCGTCACCGACACCACGAAGTAACACCCATCAACATACCAGTAAAAACCAGCAATCGGAGAAAACGGCTACTAAAGTTGAACGCCTTCTTAAACAACAATTTGCGTCAAAACGACAGAGTATTTTCAGTTGGGTTTCTCGTTGTGGACACTTGATGAATTGAATTTATTAAATCTGCTGTTTTTCACTCATTTGTGTATTAAATAAACAAGAAATAAGAGGAAAAAGATGAGTGTTAGTTCGTGAAACCGAAAAGGCTGCGAAACTGTAAATTTTCGTTTTCACGAAGTAACACTCTTCAATGTAGTCAACACGAGGAAAGTGCAACTTCAGGTCAGCGCGCGCGCTCATACAACTTGTTACAAGAAGAGTGTTACATCGTGAAAACGTGTTTGCTCACTTATGAGCAGAGTGCGCGCCATGCATTGCAACGGTAAATGGAACTTGAGTGTTACTTCGTGAAAACGATCGAAAATTGTCACTTTTGCGTAAAAGTTGCCATGGATACTGAGCGTAATTATTAAAGTAAAGCTCTTGAAGCTTTCAAACTTCGTGCAATGGTAGGCCTTGATGAATAATGTTTAAAAATCCAAAAACCTGAAAATCGAAAAAATATATGGTTTAACAGGGTAGAGTGTTACTTCGTGGTGTCGGTGAATGTGATTACGTCGTGTGACAAGAAAAAGGACGTTAGCAGCCCAGGCACGCAAAAAGGATTTTGGAGATAATCGAGTTGAAAGGTTTTGTGCTGCCATTTCTAGATTAAAAATCACATGTAAGGTTGAAATTTTGACTGATGACATTCGTTAATAATTAAAATCATATCGTGCATTTTTATGTCAAATAATACTTAATTGCGAAGTTATTTCAATTTTTATGCTGACGACCTTTTATCGGGAACTTCCCAAGCCTTAAACGTACGCTTAAGCGGCATGTTAAATCCTTACGTCCTAAGGCCTTTTGCCTGGAACAAAATTGACTTTGCGTACCTACTTGAGTGGGACGTTAGCTGCGCGCTTCGAACATTGTTAATTATGTCAGAATTACGTAGCCCCTTGAGACAATATGTTTATCAAATCTTAAATCGTACCACGATCTGACCTATCTCAGTTTAAGGACATACCAAGAAATTAAAAAAATACACATTTTATTTGCATCACTATGAATTCAAGCAGTGTGCAAGTAGAACCCACGGGCCACAATAATAAAGAAAATGTACGATCCCCTTCAATTGTTCAATGTATCATAAACGCTTCCCATGTCAAGTTTACATCACAAAGCGTTGTACAATTATAAATACACAAATTCTTCATATAAGAAAGAACAATACAAGTTATAAAAAAAAACTAATTAATGTAGTGAATAAACCGCAATGTCTACATGGTGAAAAGTGGAAAGTAGATCATTGTTCATACACCCCGAATTTCGATGACTGAATTCTGTTCATACAGTTATGGCTGCTCATTCACAGCATTAGGCCAAATTAAAAAAAAAAAACATTTTTAGCGTCCCCGCCCGCTTCCTTTTTGGAGGCCACCTCCTTTTTTTTTTCTTTTTCTTTTTTAAACCCCAAAAATGATAAATTTTAAACAGTGACATAATTTTGGCCTCTTTATCTGTTGCATGTAGCCCATATAAAGCTGGTTTGTCTTTTCCTGAGTCCAAGTAGCGGCAATTTAAAAAAAAAGCTGGCGGCCATCTTGAAAAATAGCCGGGTCGGGCGGCCATTTTGGAAGGAAAAAAAGAAGGGGGCTCCTCGCTAAACATTCATTGGCCTTATACTGTACATGCAGGCCATACACTGTTAATTTCAAATGAAGCGTTAATATACTTTTCCCCCGAATTAAGCACCTGAGTGGTGCTATTCATCAGAGAATAAATTGCTTTTAACATGTTACATGTCTGCATGATTTGCAGAAGAAGAAAACATGTTTATCGGCTTTGCACAACTATCGATAATGTGCGTTCGATTACTTCCCCCAGCTTACTCACGCCTGGCTCCTCGCGTGATGACAGACATGCGCAATGGAGCTAAATAAACGAACGGTTTCAAGTAAAGTTTCTTGCAAGAGCTGGAAGGTTGAACTTTGACATGACACTTGAGGCGCCCGCCTGCGATTTTTTCCACACCACACTCTCGCTACTATATATATAATTATGCTGGAGGGCCCTATAATGCAATAGTATAATGTTTAAAATTACCACATCGATCGAGTCACTGCTGTAGTGTCGTGGATGTTACATCGGACTTCTAATCCGATGGGGTGAGTTCGATTCCCATTGGATTTTTTTTTTTTTTAATTTCTTCTTATTTACTTCTTTTTTTCTCTTTAAAAGGTTTGTTAGTCATTTGGAACATTTTTCTTTTACCAATATGTGGTTTGGAGGATTTTTTTGTTCAAGGGAAATAAGTTCTGAGAACCTGACTTGCAACTCAACGTACTTCGAAATACGCCCATGTGTACGGGAAAAAAAAGGCGTACGGAAAAAATATCGCCGCCCGTCGGCGAATATTTTATTTACACAATAGTACAGGGTACCCATTTTTCAGGCGACTTGAATCAAGGTTATAGGATTGTAGAGCGCCGCGTAGCGTAGACTTGGCCAAGTCTGGGTTGCGCTCGGTCTGTGCCTAAATCCCAACCTCGTGCCCCGTGGGTACGATCTTGCAGCGCCATGTTGTTTCCCATCATGCCTTGCGCGATCGTAACCCCTGGAATTGTGTAATTTAAATATACCAAAATACGGTAGATTATAATTAGGGCTGCAGTTTATCCGTTTTACGTGCCGACGCCAACTTTAAAATGTTAAAAGTTGTGATTTTGAAGAATCAATCCTTTCAAACACAACGTTTGGACGTTGTGTTCATTAGCAAAGATTTGTATTAAATGTACGTACCCCTTTCGTGCCTTTACAACCACAGATACAGGGGGTTTTTTTGCGAAAAACGCGGCTGACATAATCCATATCGTACAGGCTTCGCGACTTTTGAATCATAATTTTTTTTTCGTACGTGACGTTACGTGCAAAGCTAAGCACGCGAGCGCGAGCGCCTTATGGGCGCGCCCGGCGTGCAATCTTCGAAATGCCCGCGCAGTACGCTGTGAATAGCCATTCAGTGTAATTTACGTCATCATCACAGCCAAGGGTTAGTGTAAGGAACGAGCACGCGCCCCTGGAGTCGAGGCTGCCTAAATCCACTCACAGCGCATATCGCATACGTCCTTACAGTACATAACGCGCGGCCTCATGCGTCGAATCCGGACCATCATGTTAAAAACGTTAAAAATGTACATGTCAAGTGATGCAGCAACCCGGACTTGGTCAATCTGCCAAGCGTACGCGCTGGTTTTTCCACGTTTGTACACAGTCTATGGAAATTAATTCTCCATGTGATTGGCTTCTACCGATTTCGGTAGAAGCCAATCATATCACAGTATTTCAGGTAATGAGCGTTTTTATTCTTAAAAACGCGCGCAGATTGTTTTGATAATATTCCTAACACGCAATCAGCGTTGTCTGCGTATTCGCGCATCCAAAGCTTCGCGGAGAACGCACACGCATCCCATGGTGAGGAGTAGAAACAGATACACGCACGCGTACGTTCGAATGCTTTGAAACGGCTCTGGGTACACACGAAGCGGTATCGATGGTTCTCAACATCTTTTACAGGTAAACCCCAATAAAAATTCCCTTTTGTTTTGAATAACATTCGAATGTCGTATTCTTTATCAATTCAATCCAAGAGCAGCTGATCTTAGCATTATTATCCCAATATAATGTGTTTGAAATCTACAAATTAAGATTATGTTTTTAAACTTTTGCAGATTGTTATCCAGCCTTCCATACCTACTGAAAATAATAAACGAGTCTTCGAAAAACGGTAACTTTGATTGGTCAAGCGATGTGCTGCATATGCATAGAGATGGTGTTGCATATGCATTGATGAATACCGGCGCGTGCACGCGAGTGGGGGGGGGGTGCTGATGGCAGATTGATCAAGTCGGAATTGCTAACTTTTGCACCACATGATTGTATGCACATGCTCTGCAATACATGCACACATGTACGTGTAATACGCGTGTTGTACAATGTACATAAAGTGTGTGCGCATTGTTATACGGTACTAAGACAGAGAAACACCTCATCAGTAGAAACGGAAACAACACCAGTTGGAAGAAATGCAAATACTTGGGATCTTTTCTCGACACTGAGCAAGATATTACCAGGAGGAAAATACTTTCGATGGTATCTTTCAACAAATTCAGGAATGTCTTCAACAGTGATGCAATCTCAAACAACACGAAACTCAAAACATTCCGCGCCTTCATAGCATCTGTATTCCTATACAACAGCGAACTATGGACATTGACTAAGTCACTAGAAGAGAATATTGATGCATTTCACAGAAGACTCTTGCGTTCAATCCTTAATATAAAATGGCACAAGAAGATCACCAATAAAGAACTGTACAGGAGAACCAACGAGATCCCTTGGAGTACTGCCATTACCCGAAGACGTCTTAGGTGGACAG
>JASAOE010001330.1:0-35076 GCA_029964075.1 Patiria pectinifera
CAAATTTGCAAAAGAATTAAAACATCAAAACATTAAGGAGGTTTTTATGTGCACATGTACATGTACTAAGCTTGACTGTACCTTGGCATTGTTTTTGCAGACAAGTGTGAACTCAATGAGAAATACAGACTCTGTAGAACTAGTTGCATCAGTTGTTGTGTACACCTTATGGTCCGTAGAAGCTCCAATGCATGTATCACCTACATGTACATACAGAGAATTTCATCATCAATTTAAGAAGTTGAAATGCATTCACAAACAAATTAAACTAGAAAGCACTCAGAGAGTGCACTAGACCTCCGCCAAGATAAACTATTCCCCGATATATTGTTAGTACAATGTACATCTAACACGAGGAGCTTTTAAAATGCTCAATCATGTTCTGAAATCAAAGGGCAGAAACACGCTGTATTAATATGTACACTGTATTGTTTGAACACTTTTGAATACAGAATTGAGCCATTTCTATAGGGTCACTGTTTAAATAAAGGGTGTAAAACAGGGGTTTGCAGCTAGCTAGCCGCGAGGTCTGTACTGAACTCTCGAAGGACCAGTGTCCAAGTAAATAATGACTTTAACATGCATGTTCAAGTCACACTATGTTTTTTTACTCACCCTGTAGAAACACACTAACCCTCTTTAAAGCAATAGAAAGTTAGTCACCCCCTTTTCAGACATCTATATTTCGTGTAATTTCCAGGTTCGTTTGCACATGTTTGCGTATCTAAATTCCAGAACAAAATTACACAAAAGTAGATGTGTGAAAAAGGGAGGGACTAATTTTCTATGGCTATAAAGAGGGTGAGTATGCTTCTAAAGCATAAATAAACTACAAATCAAGTCTAAATGTGAAAATCCAAATTTGACAAAGTTCTACATTTTCGGGTACATGTTCCAAGTGTGGCCTTTATGAAAGGTAGTCCAGTATTAAAGTTGGCCACATTTATGGGGCTAGGTAAGTCTATGTAGCTGCAGGGACCTAGCTAACTGCAGCTGATCTGATGAGGGCCACAGAATTTGTACATGCGGTAATGAAACTTAACATTGGACGACTGAGGGCGTTAAATTGGTTTCGGCGGCTCTGAAAATCATTGTAACAGCAACCTTGTCCCCAGGGTGTCCAGCAGTACGCGCCCACCACTACCTGCTCTCTCACCCTGGTATTGAATCAAGATTTTTGAACACGTATGTAAATGAGGAATAGTCTGGTGCCTGCATGTGCGTTACATCTGCGTTTGTTTTTGTATGCGGTGTCTTTATATAGAGATCAGTGGGCCAAGTGCATGACGTGTTAAATTCTGCAGATAATTTGGAATCGCACTTACGATCCGGACTAGTTGAGACAAGTCGACTGTTGAGACAACTCGACTTAATAATGGAAATGTACATGTATACACGTGGAGCGGAAAAAGTTGCATAAATCTGTGGCAGGACCGGGCGTGGCGCGGGCAAACTCGATGCACAGAGAGGGCGCTCCGATCCGGGGGCCCTCACGTCGGGCCGGCGTGCCGCGCCCGCGAGGACCAGGCCCGGCCTGCGCGGCACACGTTGATGCACAGTGAGCGCTCCGGTGGCCGTCGCGTCGGGCCGCCCGGACCCTAGCCCCATAAATGTGGCCTATTTACTGGACTGCCTCCGTAAACATAGGCCACACATCCACATGTACAAAAACGTGTCGCACTTTGCCAAATTTTGATTTTCACATTTAGGCTTAGTTTGTAGGATTTTTTTGCTTTAGAAGCATACTCACCCTCTTTATAGGCTAGTCAGAAAGTGCTGCCTTTTTCAGATGTCTATTTTTTGTGAAATTTCATGTTGAAATTTTGATACGCAAACGTGTAAAAATGAATCTGGAAATTTCACGAAAAATATACATCTGAAAAAGGCAGCACTTTCTGATTTGCCTATAAAGAGGGCGAGTATGCTTCTAAAGCAAAAAACCCCTACAAACTAAGCCTAAATGCGAAAATCAAAATTTGGCAAAGAGCGACACGTTTTTGTACATGTGGATGTGTGGCCTATGTTTACGGAGGCAGTCCAGTAAATAGGCCACATTTATGGGGCTACCCGGACCCATCAGCGCGGCGACGCGGCATACAGTCTACCGACGGGGAGGGCTTCCGACTTCTTCCAAGTGGAGATGCTGCGTAGCACTGTCATGACTGTGGAGCATATTTTTATGACAATTTATTTTTCAATTAATTAAAAACATAGGAAAGCCCTTGTCGTACTCTTTTGGAAAAAAAACCCAAAACAGCGATCAGCCAAACGGCGATCAGCCGTCTTCAAAATCCCCGGTACTATCCCAAAAACTAGGCCCAAAAACATGCGAGTCGACTTGTCTCAACGGTCGACTCGTCTTTCCATTTATCGCACATACGGTCGAGTCGTCTCAACGGTCGAGTTGTCTCAACGGTCGACTTGTCCCGAGTCGAGTTGTCTCACCGGTCGACTTGTCTGCCCCCCGGAAAGCCAAGCATGCCAAGGGATAGCCCCACTAGTGTGGCCGCGGTATGCTGCGCTGAACCTCTGGCCACACACCGTGGTACCGCGCACTACTGAGGACGAAGTTTTCAAAAAACAAAAAAATTACGGTCAGTTTCTTACATGTATGGTTGTATTCTATGATGTCTCATCTATCACTTCTGGGATGCTTGGGTGTAATGCTGTTCAATTTTCCGAGATATTCTTGAATTTTTCTGGATCCCATGCACTCGTGAAACGTCTGGTGATGGCAGCCATTTTGAATGTGACAAGAGATGACCTCAAGCTGTGACGTCGCGTTTATGCAAGTTGCTTGTCGAGCGAGGGTGCGAGTTGCAAATGCGACGGCTGTTTCCTGTACCATGCATTTATCGTCTGATGGGGGCCACGTGCACTGATCTCTATTCAGGATCCACGGCACAAGAAACAGCCGTCGCATTTGCAACTCGCGCCCTCGCTCGACAAGCAATTTGCATAAACGCAACGTCACAGCTTGAGGTCATCTCTTGTCACATTCAAAATGGCTGCCATCACCAGACGTTTCACGAGTGCATATGGGCTCCAGAAAGATTCAAGAATATCTCGGAAAATTGAACATCATCACTCCTAAGCATCCCAGAAGTGATAGATGGGACATCATAAAATACAACCATATGTAAGAAACGGACCGTAATTTTTAGGCAGTGGATATTTTGCCGGAGACGGCAAACCTTTAGTAAACGTTAGTTTGCCGGATATGCACTGAACATGCGCAGTTACTGTTTTTTTGTACTTAAACATTTTCCGGTGACAAATTTTAGTCTGGCTCCATGCCAATATTATCGTTGTAACCTCGTATTCACAAGATGGGATTCAGACCATTTTATAATTTCGGACTTTATTTCCCTTTTAAAAAAAAATCCTCCAGAGCCACATATCTGAAAAAGAAAATGTAATAGGCCCTACTCTGCAATAAAATGTTTGAGACATATTAAAATAGTAAAAGAATATTCTTATTTATTTGGGGATGGGAAAAAAAAACTTGAAAATGTGGCGGCGATCGGATTCGAACCCGAGTCATCCCGCTCAATAGAGCTTTTGCTTAACCACTACACCAAACGTGCTGCACAACTTTTGGTGGGAATTTAATACATCTTATAATTCAGCCCTATCTTAAAGAGTACAGCGCCCTCTGTTGATATGGATTGCCGTCGGCAACTTTAGTAAACTTAGTTTGCCGTCATCACCTCCGGCAAAATATCCACTATCTAATTTTTATGAAAACGCCCTCAGTAGTGCGCAGTACCACGGTGTGTGGCCAGAGGTTCAGCGCAGCATACCGCGGCCACAGGGCTAGGGACTAAGGGAGTCTAGCTGGAGTTACCCAGCTCTGAGTTTTATCATTGGGTTGTCATCTAGAGCTGGAGCTCATTTTTCTCGAAAACGATAGTATAGGCAAAAAAAATTTGGAAAATGTTGAATTTTGTCCACGTTACACACTAATTGCAACTGCAACTCACCCCAAACTTGCCTGGAATAACCATTACACAGGTCCTTGAAGTAAAAAACGATCCACGATGAAGATTCAGCCTACAATTGCAGTGAAAACAGGAAGAATAACCGCTAACCTGACAACCTTGCGAGCATGGCCAGGATCGCCGATGGTTTGTGCATAAAAAAAATTTGTGTACGATTGAATGGCGGTCGGTTACCGGTACCAGGCTGTCAACTAGTCGTTTTTGCCGGCTGGCGATTGGCTGTTGGCGCATGACGTCGCGCGGAAGCGTAACACCCGATGACTGTTTCATGTACTCATATTAAGTTTACCACTCGCATCACAGCTGCGGTACTGGAACCGCAACCGATAGTGCACGAAACAGATCCTGGCCATGCTCGCAAGGTTGTCAGGTTAGCGGTTATTCTTCCTGTTTTCACTGCAATTGTAGGCTGAATCTTCATCGTGGATCGTTTTTTACTTCAAGGACCTGTGTAATGGTTATTCCAGGCAAGTTTGGGGTGAGTTGCAGTTGCAATTAGTGTGTAACGGGGACAAAATTCAACATTTTCCAAATTTTTTTTGCCTATACTATCGTTTTCGAGAAAAATGAGCTCCAGCTCTAGATGACAACCCAATGATAAAACTCAGAGCTGGGTAACTCCAGCTAAAGGGAGTCCACCTGGGCTAGGAGCAAAAGGTGTTCTTGCGTGGCCCTGCATTCCTTTTTAAAGCTCCATGGGTGATCTATCTTTCCGAGAGGAATTTACGTTTCGCTGGTTACAAATTATCCAACACGAAGAACCTACCGAGTGTGAAAACTGGGTATGCAACAAGAAGAATAA
Organism: Patiria pectinifera; assembly: GCA_029964075.1. Lineage (NCBI taxonomy): Eukaryota > Metazoa > Echinodermata > Asteroidea > Valvatida > Asterinidae > Patiria > Patiria pectinifera. Next base: position 4,804 of record JASAOE010001330.1, read on the forward strand.
CCACCAGAGATCTCCAACTGGGGGAAGCCATGTTGAAAGAGGACACGTAGGCAAAGGTCAAACGATGATGGCGCCCTCAGTTGGTTGGACAGAGACTAGACATCGATGTGAAAACGAAGATGGCTGAGCGAGAAGAACTAGAAACGGGAAAAATTTCTTTTGGCTTTACAAAGAAAAAAAAGTCCAATCTGTTGGAAACAAATGTACGTGAGCAGAGTACACTCGGTGGAAAAGGGGCAGAAACTGATTTCGTTCACGCCTTGGAGGGAAAAGAAGTGAAAAGGTATCCTCGATCCTCCTATTTCTGCGTAGCCCCACTAGTCAGCTAGTGTGGCCGCGGCAGAGGTTCAGCGCAGAGAGCAGCGCAGCATACCGCCATGACCGCGGCCACACTAGTGGGGCTTATTTCTGCGCAGACATGGCAGATGCAGATAAAGGGCTTTGCACTAGTTATAGGGAGGAAAGGGAGTCCACCTGGGCTAGGCTTTGCACGGTCTATTAGTACTCATGTCGAGCGCAGTTTGAGTCCTCCGCGCAAGTTTAAACTTGCACGTGCATTAATTTCCTTGCTACAAATTGCGCACGCAAGTTTAAACTTGCGCGCTACATAGATTTTTCCCATGCATGCCAAAGCCGCGAAACTAGTTTTTTTCTTGGTAAACTCATGCAGATTATGTAACATTATTTTTAAAAGCAGATTTTTTCCAATAGCACCACTGTGCTTCGTGAGACAATGCCTTAATGCCTTTTTTGGGTAATCCTTACTTTTAGGACCCTGTTCCTATATAGGAAGGGAAAGACTCACCAAAACAGTTGACTAAATGACACTCAAAATTGACATTCTGATATTTCTTGACACATCTGAACAATGGACCGATCCAGTAAGCCCCTCCCACTGCGCACGTGGGCAAATTAACACGTGCTCCTCTCCAATGCCACACCGCACTTTCCTGCCGCGCGCATCATACGCGCGTGCACGCATGTCAGACTTTTGTACACGCGTGTCGGACATAAATCACGGCTGTGATTGGTCAGAATACCATGGGGCGGTGCTTACTGGATCGGTCCATTGGCAATGACCATGATGACAGCTTCTTGGCTTGGATATCAGCAGGTTCAATTTTGTGGAAAGAGGGCAGGGCTTTGATTAGCCCGACTGCGTCTGGCCGTACAGTACTATCGCAAGCTCTGTAGTACGGCCAGACACTGAATGCTTCCAAAAAGGGTGTGGGTATTTTGCGGAACTTGCAGAACGTGCAGAACTCTGCGGAACTCTGCTGAATTAGTAATAAAACACTAAATTAAGCTGAAATACTGGCTTTAAAAGTACAGCAAGGGCCCAATCTCATTATTAAGACCCAAAATTGTCATAATCTGCCCTTAAATAAATTGAAAATAAAAGATTTCCCACCTGTTTGTGCCGTCGTATAATAATTGTGCGTAGTATTTGCAGAACAGTGCAGAACACATGCTGTACAGGGATACATGCCGTTTACAAACCAAGGGTGCAGCTGAGACTCGGTGCTCTGTGAAGCACGTGTTTTAAACAGTTGAAAGGGGGATAATGTACCGCTGCAGAACGAATTCTGCCGAAGTAACATTATGGAATAATCGTAATGTTTTATTTGCAATGTCGACAAGTGTCTTATATCCTCCACAAGTTATATTCTCAACAACTCCTGTGATTTTTTTCTTTCGGAAATTCACCCGGGAAGACTTTTTAAAATGAGAGTTCCGCGTTTTACCCACCTAGGTTTTTGTGCAAATAGGCCTATTGCACGGTATGTGCAGTATACGCGTACGTGCTCCGATGCTGTAGGAGGGGGCATCTTTATCGCTGCAGAACCAACATTAAAAATCGTCCCAATGTTTTAATTTTCATCTGGATAAGTGTATTATATTCTCAACAACTCCTCTGATTTTTTTCTTTCCGAAATTCACCCGGGAAGACCTTTTAAAATGAGAGTTCCGCGTTTTACCCACCTAGGTTTTTTGTGCAAATAGGCCTAATGCACGGTATGTGCTGTATACGCGTACTGGCTCCGATGCCGTAGGAGGAGGCATATTTAAACCTGCAGAACCAACATTAAAAATCGTCCCAATGTTTTAATTTTCATCTGGATAAGTGTATTATATTCTCAACAACTCCTCTGATTTTTTTCTTTCCGAAATTCACCCGGGAAGACCTTTTAAAATGAGAGTTCCGCGTTTTACCCACCTAGGTTTTTTGTGCAAATAGGCCTAATGCACGGTATGTGCTGTATACGCGTACTGGCTCCGATGCCGTAGGAGGAGGCATATTTAAACCTGCAGAACCAACACTAAAAATCGTCACAATGTTTTAATTTTAATCTGGATAAGTGTATTATATTCTCAACAACTCCTCTGATTTTTTTCTTTCCGAAATTCACCCGGGAAGACCTTTTAAAATGAGAGTTCCGCGTTTTACCCACCTAGGTTTTTTGTGCAAATAGGCCGAATGCACGGTATGTGCTGTATACGCGTACTGGCTCCGATGCCGTAGGAGGGGGCATATTTAACCCTGCAGAACCAACATGAAAAATCGTCACAATGTTTTGATTTTAATCTGGATAAGTGTATTATATTCTCAACAACTCCTGTGATTTTTTTCTTTCGGAAATTCACCCGGGAAGACTTTTTAAAATGAGAGTTCCGCGTTTTACCCACCTAGGTTTTTTTGTGCAAATAGGCCTATTGCACGGTATGTGCAGTATACGCGTACGTGCTCCGATGCTGTAGGAGGGGGCATCTTTATCGCTGCAGAACCAACATTAAAAATCGTCCCAATGGTTTAATTTTCATCTGGATAAGTGTATTATATTCTCAACAACTCCTCTGATTTTTTTCTTTCGGAAATTCACCCGGGAAGACTTTTTAAAATGAGAGTTCCGCGTTTTACCCACCTAGGTTTTTGTGCAAATAGGCCTATTGCACGGTATGTGCTGTATACGCGTACGTGCTCCGATGCTGTAGGAGGGGGCATTTTTATCGCTGCAGAACCAACATTAAAAATCGTCCCAATGTTTTAATTTTAATCTGGATAAGTGTATTATATTCTCAACAACTCCTGTGATTTTTTTCTTTCCGAAATTCACCCGGGAAGACCTTTTAAAATGAGAGTTCCGCGTTTTACCCACCTAGGTTTTTTTGTGCAAATAGGCCTATTGCACGGTATGTGCAGTATACGCGTACGTGCTCCGATGCTGTAGGAGGGGGCATCTTTATCGCTGCAGAACCAACATTAAAAATCGTCACAATGTTTTAATTTTCATCTGGATAAGTGTATTATATTCTCAACAACTCCTCTGATTTTTTTCTTTCGGAAATTCACCCGGGAAGACTTTTTAAAATGAGAGTTCCGCGTTTTACCCACCTAGGTTTTTGTGCAAATAGGCCTATTGCACGGTATGTGCTGTATACGCGTACTGGCTCCGATGCCGTAGGAGGGGGCATATTTAACCCTGCAGAACCAACATGAAAAATCGTCACAATGTTTTGATTTTAATCTGGATAAGTGTATTATATTCTCAACAACTCCTCTGATTTTTTTCTTTCCAAAATTCACCCGGGAAGACTTTTTAAAATGAGAGTTCCGCGTTTTACCCACCTAGGTTTTTTGTGCAAATACGCCCAATGCACGGTATGTGCAGTATACGCGTACCGGCTCCGATGCCGTAGGAGGGGGCATATTTAACCCTGCAGAACCAACATGAAAAATCCTCACAATGGTTTAATTTTCATCTGGATAAGTGTATTATATTCTCAACAACTCCTGTGATTTTTTTCTTTCGGAAATTCACCCGGGAAGACTTTTTAAAATGAGAGTTCCGCGTTTTACCCACCTAGGTTTTTGTGCAAATAGGCCTATTGCACGGTATGTGCTGTATACGCGTACGTGCTCCGATGCTGTAGGAGGGGGCATCTTTATCGCTGCAGAACCAACATTAAAAATCGTCCCAATGTTTTAATTTTCATCTGGATAAGTGTATTATATTCTCAACAACTCCTCTGATTTTTTTCTTTCCGAAATTCACCCGGGAAGACCTTTTAAAATGAGAGTTCCGCGTTTTACCCACCTAGGTTTTTTTGTGCAAATAGGCCTGTTGCAAGCTATGTGCAGTATACGCGTACCGGCTCCGATGCCGTAGGAGGAGGCATATTTAACCCTGCAGAACCAACACTAAAAATCGTCACAATGTTTTAATTTTAATCTGGATAAGTGTATTATATTCTCAACAACTCCTCTGATTTTTTTCTTTCCGAAATTCACCCGGGAAGACCTTTTAAAATGAGAGTTCCGCGTTTTACCCACCTAGGTTTTTTGTGCAAATAGGCCCAATGCACGGTATGTGCAGTATACGCGTACCGGCTCCGATGCCGTAGGAGGGGGCATATTTAACCCTGCAGAACCAACACTAAAAATCGTCACAATGTTTTAATTTTAATCTGGATAAGTGTATTATATTCTCAACAACTCCTGTGATTTTTTTCTTTCGGAAATTCACCCGGGAAGACTTTTTAAAATGAGAGTTCCGCGTTTTACCCACCTCGGTTTTTGTGCAAATAGGCCTATTGCACGGTATGTGCAGTATACGCGTACGTGCTCCGATGCTGTAGGAGGGGGCATTTTTATCGCTGCAGAACCAACATTAAAAATCGTCCCAATGTTTTAATTTTAATCTGGATAAGTGTATTATATTCTCAACAACTCCTGTGATTTTTTTCTTTCCGAAATTCACCCGGGAAGACCTTTTAAAATGAGAGTTCCGCGTTTTACCCACCTAGGTTTTTTGTGCAAATAGGCCGAATGCACGGTATGTGCTGTATACGCGTACTGGCTCCGATGCCGTAGGAGGGGGATATTTAACCCTGCAGAACCAACATGAAAAATCGTCACAATGTTTTGATTTTAATCTGGATAAGTGTATTATATTCTCAACAACTCCTCTGATTTTTTTCTTTCCAAAATTCACCCGGGAAGACTTTTTAAAATGAGAGTTCCGCGTTTTACCCACCTAGGTTTTCTTGTGCAAATAGGCCCAATGCACGGTATGTGCAGTATACGCGTACCGGCTCCGATGCCGTAGGATGGGGCATATTTAACCCTGCAGAACCAACATGAAAAATCCTCACAATGTTTTAATTTTAATCTGGATAAGTGTATTATATTCTCAACAACTCCTGTGATTTTTTTCTTTCGGAAATTCACCCGGGAAGACCTTTTAAAATGAGAGTTCCGCGTTTTACCCACCTAGGTTTTTGTGCAAATAGGCCTATTGCACGGTATGTGCTGTATACGCGTACGTGCTCCGATGCTGTAGGAGGGGGCATCTTTATCGCTGCAGAACCAACATTAAAAATCGTCCCAATGTTTTAATTTTCATCTGGATAAGTGTATTATATTCTCAACAACTCCTCTGATTTTTTTCTTTCGGAAATTCACCCGGGAAGACTTTTTAAAATGAGAGTTCCGCGTTTTACCCACCTAGGTTTTTGTGCAAATAGGCCTATTGCACGGTATGTGCTGTATACGCGTACGTGCTCCGATGCAGTAGGAGGGGGCATCTTTATCGCTGCACAACCAACATTAAAAATCGTCCCAATGTTTTAATTTTCATCTGGATAAGTGTATTATATTCTCAACAACAACTGTGGTTTTTTTCTTTCCGAAATTCACCCGGGAAGACCTTTTAAAATGAGAGTTCCGCGTTTTACCCACCTAGGTTTTTTGTGCAAATAGGCCCAATGCACGGTATGTGCAGTATACGCGTACCGGCTCCGATGCCGTAGGAGGGGGCATATTTAACCCTGCAGAACCAACACTAAAAATCGTCACAATGGTTTAATTTTAATCTGGATAAGTGTATTATATTCTCAACAACTCCTGTGATTTTTTTCTTTCGGAAATTCACCCGGGAAGACTTTTTAAAATGAGAGTTCCGCGTTTTACCCACCTAGGTTTTTGTGCAAATAGGCCTATTGCACGGTATGTGCAGTATACGCGTACGTGCTCCGATGCTGTAGGAGGGGGCATCTTTATCGCTGCAGAACCAACATTAAAAATCGTCCCAATGTTTTAATTTTCATCTGGATAAGTGTATTATATTCTCAACAACTCCTGTGATTTTTTTCTTTCCGAAATTCACCCGGGAAGACCTTTTAAAATGAGAGTTCCGCGTTTTACCCACCTAGGTTTTTTGTGCAAATAGGCCTAATGCACGGTATGTGCTGTATACGCGTACTGGCTCCGATGCCGTAGGAGGGGGCATATTTAACCCTGCAGAACCAACATGAAAAATCGTCACAATGTTTTGATTTTAATCTGGATAAGTGTATTATATTCTCAACAACTCCTCTGATTTTTTTCTTTCCAAAATTCACCCGGGAAGACTTTTTAAAATGAGAGTTCCGCGTTTTACCCACCTAGGTTTTTTGTGCAAATACGCCCAATGCACGGTATGTGCAGTATACGCGTACCGGCTCCGATGCCGTAGGAGGGGGCATATTTAACCCTGCAGAACCAACATGAAAAATCCTCACAATGTTTTAATTTTAATCTGGATAAGTGTATTATATTCTCAACAACTCCTGTGATTTTTTTCTTTCGGAAATTCACCCGGGAAGACCTTTTAAAATGAGAGTTCCGCGTTTTACCCACCTAGGTTTTTGTGCAAATAGGCCTATTGCACGGTATGTGCTGTATACGCGTACGTGCTCCGATGCTGTAGGAGGGGGCATCTTTATCGCTGCAGAACCAACATTAAAAATCGTCCCAATGTTTTAATTTTCATCTGGATAAGTGTATTATATTCTCAACAACTCCTCTGATTTTTTTCTTTCGGAAATTCACCCGGGAAGACTTTTTAAAATGAGAGTTCCGCGTTTTACCCACCTAGGTTTTTGTGCAAATAGGCCTATTGCACGGTATGTGCTGTATACGCGTACGTGCTCCGATGCAGTAGGAGGGGGCATCTTTATCGCTGCACAACCAACATTAAAAATCGTCCCAATGTTTTAATTTTCATCTGGATAAGTGTATTATATTCTCAACAACAACTGTGGTTTTTTTCTTTCCGAAATTCACCCGGGAAGACCTTTTAAAATGAGAGTTCCGCGTTTTACCCACCTAGGTTTTTTGTGCAAATAGGCCCAATGCACGGTATGTGCAGTATACGCGTACCGGCTCCGATGCCGTAGGAGGGGGCATATTTATCGCTGCAGAACCAACATGAAAAATCGTCACAATGTTTTAATTTTAATCTGGATAAGTGTATTATATTCTCAACAACTCCTGTGATTTTTTTCTTTCTTAAATTCACCCGGGAAGACTTTTTAATATGAGAGTTCCGCGTTTTACCCACCTAGGTTTTTTGTGCAAATAGGCCCAATGCACGGTATGTGCAGTATACGCGTACCGGCTCCGATGCCGTAGGAGGGGGCATATTTAACCCTGCAGAACCAACACTAAAAATCGTCACAATGGTTTAATTTTAATCTGGATAAGTGTATTATATTCTCAACAACTCCTGTGATTTTTTTCTTTCGGAAATTCACCCGGGAAGACTTTTTAAAATGAGAGTTCCGCGTTTTACCCACCTAGGTTTTTGTGCAAATAGGCCTATTGCACGGTATGTGCAGTATACGCGTACGTGCTCCGATGCTGTAGGAGGGGGCATCTTTATCGCTGCAGAACCAACATTAAAAATCGTCCCAATGTTTTAATTTTCATCTGGATAAGTGTATTATATTCTCAACAACTCCTGTGATTTTTTTCTTTCCGAAATTCACCCGGGAAGACCTTTTAAAATGAGAGTTCCGCGTTTTACCCACCTAGGTTTTTTGTGCAAATAGGCCTAATGCACGGTATGTGCTGTATACGCGTACTGGCTCCGATGCCGTAGGAGGGGGCATATTTAACCCTGCAGAACCAACATGAAAAATCGTCACAATGTTTTGATTTTAATCTGGATAAGTGTATTATATTCTCAACAACTCCTCTGATTTTTTTCTTTCCAAAATTCACCCGGGAAGACTTTTTAAAATGAGAGTTCCGCGTTTTACCCACCTAGGTTTTTTGTGCAAATACGCCCAATGCACGGTATGTGCAGTATACGCGTACCGGCTCCGATGCCGTAGGAGGGGGCATATTTAACCCTGCAGAACCAACATGAAAAATCCTCACAATGTTTTAATTTTAATCTGGATAAGTGTATTATATTCTCAACAACTCCTGTGATTTTTTTCTTTCGGAAATTCACCCGGGAAGACCTTTTAAAATGAGAGTTCCGCGTTTTACCCACCTAGGTTTTTGTGCAAATAGGCCTATTGCACGGTATGTGCTGTATACGCGTACGTGCTCCGATGCTGTAGGAGGGGGCATCTTTATCGCTGCAGAACCAACATTAAAAATCGTCCCAATGTTTTAATTTTCATCTGGATAAGTGTATTATATTCTCAACAACTCCTCTGATTTTTTTCTTTCGGAAATTCACCCGGGAAGACTTTTTAAAATGAGAGTTCCGCGTTTTACCCACCTAGGTTTTTGTGCAAATAGGCCTATTGCACGGTATGTGCTGTATACGCGTACGTGCTCCGATGCAGTAGGAGGGGGCATCTTTATCGCTGCACAACCAACATTAAAAATCGTCCCAATGTTTTAATTTTCATCTGGATAAGTGTATTATATCGTCGGTCGCACCACGAACCGGCGTATCTCGATTTTTTGCCAAATTGAGTTTTTGTCATTAACGTTATTATTTCATCAAAGTGCTCATTCTCAGAAAGTTTTATTCCGATCGGAGTTCTAATTAACTAAGAACGCTAATTAGATTGTGCGGCGTATCTCTAAAAAATGAAAAATGCTGCACCACGAAGTGGCGTATCCCGATACGCCGCTTTACACGCTAATTCCCATAGTGCTATGACGTCACAAAGCAGCGTCGACATGAAAAATTGGAATTAAGCGTTTCACGAACCGACGTATCTCTGTATCTGGCACACGGCCACTATTACGCGCGTTGTATAACATAGGAAACACGTGATAAAAATCTGTTTCACGAAGTGACGAATAACTTTGGAGCAGAATTTCTCAAAAACTAAGCAACTCCGATGCACACGGATTGCACACAATAAAGTTCAATCTATAATTTACTAGCAAAAACGAAACAGCTTGAATTCTTACACAGAGAGTATATGGAATGAACCTACAAAATAATGACCAACTTTAAATCGGTTTTTCTCGAAACACAAAAAAATGCGATACGTCGGTTCGTGGTGCAACCGACGATATTCTCAACAACAACTGTGGTTTTTTTCTTTCCGAAATTCACCCGGGAAGACCTTTTAAAATGAGAGTTCCGCGTTTTACCCACCTAGGTTTTTTGTGCAAATAGGCCCAATGCACGGTATGTGCAGTATACGCGTACCGGCTCCGATGCCGTAGGAGGGGGCATATTTATCGCTGCAGAACCAACATGAAAAATCGTCACAATGTTTTAATTTTAATCTGGATAAGTGTATTATATTCTCAACAACTCCTGTGATTTTTTTCTTTCTTAAATTCACCCGGGAAGACTTTTTAATATGAGAGTTCCGCGTTTTACCCACCTAGGTTTTTTGTGCAAATAGGCCCAATGCACGGTATGTGCAGTATACGCGTACCGGCTCCGATGCCGTAGGAGGGGGCATATTTAACCCTGCAGAACCAACACTAAAAATCGTCACAATGGTTTAATTTTAATCTGGATAAGTGTATTATATTCTCAACAACTCCTGTGATTTTTTTCTTTCGGAAATTCACCCGGGAAGACTTTTTAAAATGAGAGTTCCGCGTTTTACCCACCTAGGTTTTTGTGCAAATAGGCCTATTGCACGGTATGTGCAGTATACGCGTACGTGCTCCGATGCTGTAGGAGGGGGCATCTTTATCGCTGCAGAACCAACATTAAAAATCGTCCCAATGTTTTAATTTTCATCTGGATAAGTGTATTATATTCTCAACAACTCCTGTGATTTTTTCTTTCCGAAATTCACCCGGGAAGACCTTTTAAAATGAGAGTTCCGCGTTTTACCCACCTAGGTTTTTTTGTGCAAATAGGCCTAATGCACGGTATGTGCTGTATACGCGTACTGGCTCCGATGCCGTAGGAGGGGGCATATTTAACCCTGCAGAACCAACATGAAAAATCGTCACAATGTTTTGATTTTAATCTGGATAAGTGTATTATATTCTCAACAACTCCTCTGATTTTTTTCTTTCCAAAATTCACCCGGGAAGACTTTTTAAAATGAGAGTTCCGCGTTTTACCCACCTAGGTTTTTTGTGCAAATACGCCCAATGCACGGTATGTGCAGTATACGCGTACCGGCTCCGATGCCGTAGGAGGGGGCATATTTAACCCTGCAGAACCAACATGAAAAATCCTCACAATGGTTTAATTTTCATCTGGATAAGTGTATTATATTCTCAACAACTCCTGTGATTTTTTTCTTTCGGAAATTCACCCGGGAAGACTTTTTAAAATGAGAGTTCCGCGTTTTACCCACCTAGGTTTTTGTGCAAATAGGCCTATTGCACGGTATGTGCTGTATACGCGTACGTGCTCCGATGCTGTAGGAGGGGGCATCTTTATCGCTGCAGAACCAACATTAAAAATCGTCCCAATGTTTTAATTTTCATCTGGATAAGTGTATTATATTCTCAACAACTCCTGTGATTTTTTTCTTTCCGAAATTCACCCGGGAAGACCTTTTAAAATGAGAGTTCCGCGTTTTACCCACCTAGGTTTTTTTGTGCAAATAGGCCTGTTGCAAGCTATGTGCAGTATACGCGTACCGGCTCCGATGCCGTAGGAGGAGGCATATTTAACCCTGCAGAACCAACACTAAAAATCGTCACAATGTTTTAATTTTAATCTGGATAAGTGTATTATATTCTCAACAACTCCTCTGATTTTTTTCTTTCCGAAATTCACCCGGGAAGACCTTTTAAAATGAGAGTTCCGCGTTTTACCCACCTAGGTTTTTTGTGCAAATACGCCCAATGCACGGTATGTGCAGTATACGCGTACCGGCTCCGATGCCGTAGGAGGGGGCATATTTAACCCTGCAGAACCAACATGAAAAATCCTCACAATGGTTTAATTTTCATCTGGATAAGTGTATTATATTCTCAACAACTCCTGTGATTTTTTTCTTTCGGAAATTCACCCGGGAAGACTTTTTAAAATGAGAGTTCCGCGTTTTACCCACCTCGGTTTTTGTGCAAATAGGCCTATTGCACGGTATGTGCAGTATACGCGTACGTGCTCCGATGCTGTAGGAGGGGGCATCTTTATCGCTGCAGAACCAACATTAAAAATCGTCACAATGTTTTAATTTTCATCTGGATAAGTGTATTATATTCTCAACAACTCCTGTGATTTTTTTCTTTCCGAAATTCACCCGGGAAGACCTTTTAAAATGAGAGTTCCGCGTTTTACCCACCTAGGTTTTTTGTGCAAATAGGCCTAATGCACGGTATGTGCTGTATACGCGTACTGGCTCCGATGCCGTAGGAGGGGGCATATTTAACCCTGCAGAACCAACATGAAAAATCGTCACAATGTTTTGATTTTAATCTGGATAAGTGTATTATATTCTCAACAACTCCTCTGATTTTTTTCTTTCCAAAATTCACCCGGGAAGACTTTTTAAAATGAGAGTTCCGCGTTTTACCCACCTAGGTTTTTTGTGCAAATACGCCCAATGCACGGTATGTGCAGTATACGCGTACCGGCTCCGATGCCGTAGGAGGGGGCATATTTAACCCTGCAGAACCAACATGAAAAATCCTCACAATGGTTTAATTTTCATCTGGATAAGTGTATTATATTCTCAACAACTCCTGTGATTTTTTTCTTTCGGAAATTCACCCGGGAAGACTTTTTAAAATGAGAGTTCCGCGTTTTACCCACCTAGGTTTTTGTGCAAATAGGCCTATTGCACGGTATGTGCTGTATACGCGTACGTGCTCCGATGCTGTAGGAGGGGGCATCTTTATCGCTGCAGAACCAACATTAAAAATCGTCCCAATGTTTTAATTTTCATCTGGATAAGTGTATTATATTCTCAACAACTCCTGTGATTTTTTCTTTCCGAAATTCACCCGGGAAGACCTTTTAAAATGAGAGTTCCGCGTTTTACCCACCTAGGTTTTTTTGTGCAAATAGGCCTGTTGCAAGCTATGTGCAGTATACGCGTACCGGCTCCGATGCCGTAGGAGGAGGCATATTTAACCCTGCAGAACCAACACTAAAAATCGTCACAATGTTTTAATTTTAATCTGGATAAGTGTATTATATTCTCAACAACTCCTCTGATTTTTTTCTTTCCGAAATTCACCCGGGAAGACCTTTTAAAATGAGAGTTCCGCGTTTTACTTACCTAGGTTTTTTGTGCAAATAGGCCCAATGCACGGTATGTGCAGTATACGCGTACCGGCTCCGATGCTGTAGGAGGGGGCATCTTTATCGCTGCAGAACCAACATTAAAAATCGTCCCAATGTTTTAATTTTCATCTGGATAAGTGTATTATATTCTCAACAACTCCTGTGATTTTTTTCTTTCGGAAATTCACCCGGGAAGACTTTTTAAAATGAGAGTTCCGCGTTTTACCCACCTCGGTTTTTGTGCAAATAGGCCTATTGCACGGTATGTGCAGTATACGCGTACGTGCTCCGATGCTGTAGGAGGGGGCATTTTTATCGCTGCAGAACCAACATTAAAAATCGTCCCAATGTTTTAATTTTAATCTGGATAAGTGTATTATATTCTCAACAACTCCTGTGATTTTTTTCTTTCCGAAATTCACCCGGGAAGACCTTTTAAAATGAGAGTTCCGCGTTTTACCCACCTAGGTTTTTTGTGCAAATAGGCCCAATGCACGGTTATGTGCAGTATACGTTCAATGTATACCATTCAACGTATTGAACCCAAAAAATTATGGCAGAATGGAATAATCCGTGTCCAACTTTGTGGTTAATAGTGGACACGATATTTTTCAGGGAAGGTTGAAAGCAAGCGTGAATGAAGTTTAAGATTTAGATTCCGATATTGAATACACAATAAAAAAATAAAAAAATGTTTTCAACAATGAGCAAGCAACCGCCGAATACAAACTGGTTCCCAGTTTGTAGTTCTAGTGGACTTCACTTTTTAACGCCCGTCTTCGCATACAATATGCATTTTCCAGGGTTATTTAATAACAAAATACAAGAAAAATGCAAGCCATAACAAAGCAATGGCCAAAAAAGAAACTTGATCACATATGCATCCTTCTTGAGAAATCGATTCAATGACCTTTTTCATATGATATTTACTATATGCGTATTATATACCCTGACAAATCAATACGCGCTACAAACCCTGCAACATAAAATATGAAATTAGATAACTTCAGAAAATGCATTATTTATGTACTGCCTGACATGCCTCAAATCACACACAGGCAACACAATACGATAGAGAATGTGTTAACACAATCTCATTGACCGATCAACGACTGCAAACTTCAAGCTAAAAAAGAAAGGTGGTGTTGAACTATTCGGGATAAAAACTTGACAATTTCTACACTTTTTCGGTGGGGGGGGGGATGGGAGAAAAACAAAAAGTCATCAGTGTATGTTGAATGTGAAACTCCCGGCTACGAGGTGGATAGATCGAGTGGCGGGGTATTCTGCAATTGTGCCTGAAACGGTACTTACCGAGAGAATATGGCGAAACGTACTTTGTCCATCCGAAAAACAGGGGCATGATGGAACATGGACAATGATGGATGGAGGAACACACCGCACAGAAGAAGTTCGTCACTTCGATCGATCCACTCAGTCATACCATGGTCATATAGCAAGCAACCATGAACATGATGAAGGAACAGACGCTGTAACGTGTCTAAAAACAGTAGAAATAGGCTCAGGGGAGGTGATTACTCCTGCACAAAACATACCCGAAATCCTGTCAGTTTGGTCAAGGTGCAAATTTTAGACATGTAAAATTTGCAGAAAAAGGACACGTGTATAGGAGCCGATGAACTTCAGATGAGGGCACGATACACAATGATGATGGCAATATAGATAAAAAACTTCTTAAAGTCTTGTGCGTGCAATTCCATACAGCAACATGCGCTTGCGCACTTTTTGATGTAGCTTGTCATGGATTATCTCTAGGTGGTCACTCTCTGTTTTCTTTTCAGATTACGGCTGCCTCTGTTTTCTGTAAACTATTTCAAGATGGACTGAAGTTGACAGGACAATGGATTAGTTTGATTACAGATCACTTGCGCCGTTGTAAATGCTTCGTGTTCAACCATAGAGCAAGGACAACAGACTGTTGTCCTTGCTCTATGGTTCAACCAGTTTGCTACCAAGGTTTGGTAATTTTGAAGACGGGAAATCACAATCACGTGTACAAGAAACGTTTCATATTAAGAGAACGAAAGTGCATTCACCCATGTTGGTAGTCTGCTGACAGATTGCAGCGTCACTCCATTAAATAAAAAAATATTACGGGTATTAAAGATTACGTTGTTTTGTTTTTAAATTCGATCGTAGATAGCCTTTGTTTCAATAATTACAGAGTTGTAACCAAATCATTTCTGTCAAAGTCGAGTCGAGTCCCAAGTGAAATTTTAGCAAGTCAAATCAAGTCTCAATTCATTTGTTTTACAAGTCAAGTAAAGTCTCCAGTCATTTTTTCAAAAAGTCAAGTCAAGCCCCAAGTTTATTTTTTTCGAAGTCATCTCAAAGTAGTATAACACGCATTTTCCTATAATATTTTAAAACTTGTTCCATTCATGTGAGATGTTTGAAGGACGACTGACCAAAATCCTTCAAAACAATTTTGTGTAATGCATGCATGATGTGTATTCTTTTTACTTTAAGGCGGAATGGGGGTAGCAGCCGTTTTCCGGTCGCATTTAGCACGTGTAACCTGTCAAACTGACACAGTATTGCGAACTCGCACTAAACAGACTCTATGGGGATTAACTACCCAAACTAAACTAAACTGAGGATCTTGAAAGGGAAAAGTCTCGAGGACACTTAATTAATGGCGATAGGAGACCAAACCGACAAAAATATTTCAACAAAGAGGACCCAAAAGAATTGATAATAATACAATAAACGTAAAATCAAAGACAATTAACCAACTCCAAAGAATAAACTCTTCAATCAAAAGTAAAGACTAAAAAAAGGTACAACCTTAAGCCAGAAACACAAACTGAAAGCAAAGGCCAAAAAAAAAATTAAGAATGGTGGATATAATGAAGTCTGTAAAGTTACAACAGAGAAAACATATTAGAAAAAAAGGTAATGAATTATCAGGGACAATAAACAACTTCGAAGATAAAAAAAAAGTGGGAGACACTAATCCCCCAACTCTTGGATTAGCACATCATAAAATAACTGAACAGGCTCCCAACTATTTGCACTATAGGCCATAGGCCATTGAGCGGTATGAAACAAAAAAAATGGGAGCACAAGGTAAAAAAGGTAAGGAAGTCTTTAACACCTATGAAAATGTACAAGAAAAAGCGTTACAAATCTAGCATTGAAATGAGCTTTCAACCTAGTTTCTTAAGAAAACAGGGCCAAACAAATGTATATCCTTGCACAACACCAAGGTTGAAAACGACTAAGAAACTTCTCAAAAGAATTCAATCAAAGAGTGAGAATTACATTAAAACAAAACTAGAAATTGCTCATCAAAAGCGGGATAAGGTGAATCATGATCCAAACAAGCACAAAAAATGTGTCTATAGCAAAGCAAGAGAAAAAATAAGAAAGTTAAAGCAAAATGTTGCAAAACTATAGACGACAAAAAAATCACGTTAAAAATCAAAACTTCAAAAGAACTGAAACTATAGATTTCATTTTCAATAAATTATTTCACATAATAAATGAAAGAGGAAAACATTTGACAAAGGCAAACTCAACACTGCTTCGAACAGACTAAACGCAAGCAGCACCAATGAAAACTGTCAATGTAACGGCGAGAAATGGCTCACTACAAATCTCCCGGTTCAAAATGATAAAGTCGCGATTTAGTTTTTAAGCTGGTACAAAGAAGAAAAGGAACCAAGTAAACAAAATAATATACTTCTCAAAAAAAGTAATTTCCTCTCAAGATCTTCAACAAACAACTAACAATTTCGATCCTTAAATAAGGAAAAACTTTTTCGAAAGTACTTTTAAAACAATTGAATCTTGCTCCAAAAACAGGGGGAATGAAAACAAAAATGGAGCAGACGCTTGTGATGGGGATGAAAGTGAATGGGAAGTAACAAGAATAATAATAAGGAGCAGGGCTTATGTGTCTTGCCTTTGGTCTGATGAATGAACTTTTATGTCAATGAACAGAAAGCTTAACTGCACAGGCGGTTTGTGCTAGAATAAACAATCTTGGAAGGGGGAAACAACTACTATAAAACAAAACACGGGGGAAGAGGGGTGTACTCCTATCAAAAGATGGGCAGCAGATGTTCAACTAGGGGAAAAATGTAACTTCTTTTATGCTCCTTTACACACGCTTGCGGTAAACCGCACAATGTGTAAGTGTAGCTTCTATGTTCTTTATGGAATAAACGCCCTATAACAACGGATGGAACTCAGACTACGCATGGCAAAAACTTCGCATGCATGAAGTCGAGTATACATGTAATACGTTGTCCATAACATACGCATAGTGCTAGTCATGTACATGACTTGTGGCATGGTGATTATATACATTTTTATTATTGAAGATATATATCATACTTTACTAACAACACCATCTATTACATGAAATAACAATAATTAGTTCACATTATTTCTGCATTTATACACACTAATAATAATATGCCCCTACCCATGGAAACACTTACACACGAAAACTTTACAAAGCGGACTCTGACATGGCAGTGGTTACGGAGCGGAATTAGCTATATAGTCCAGTGATGTAGTGCCTTGATGTGGGCCTTGGCCTTAAGGCTGCCTTAAGGCTGGATTTGAGGGCCTTGGCCTTGGCCTCGAGGCTTGAGGGCAAAAGCCTTGGCCTTGAGCGTTCAGGGCCTTGCAATTTTGAGTCAAGGCTCTTCAGGCCCATAGATTTTTGCATTTTCCAGATAAATCTGTTCGAATTTTGCTGTTACCATTAATTTTAATCGTATTACCACGGAGGAGGGAAGCACCCTATAGATTTGTGTGTTGGGCACACTTCCACTTTTGTAGCATCACATTTTGTTGCCATTGAAGTAGATTTGCTGCAAAAATATTCCGCACACTTGTGGGGCTAATGAGATGATCACTTTAATTGCATATAACTATGGAATAGATCTGATTGGTTGTATATGTCTCCCTGATAAGTGCTAACTTAGGATTTGCATGTATCTGTTTTAGATAATGCTGATATTTCTGACCATGTTGGGCCAGCAAATAAGAATGTCCCAAATCAGTTTCTTGGATCCCCCAAGTTGTTACACTTGGGAGAAGTGTGTGTCAATATAGAAGTAAATCATTATTCTGTTTAGTTAAACCATATTGAAGACCTGAACTTATAAAGTTAATAGATACAGTGCATTCATCAAACGGTGTAGGCCTGTGCGAGCATGTTGATTGCAATTAAAGAAATGTTGTTCTTCGTAACGAGCAATTCGTGATGATAAGGGCAGATCCAGGGGGGCCAAAAGAGGCCATGCCCTCCCCCCCCCCCCCAAAAAAAAAAAAACCATTTTTTTTATGTGACGTCCTAATATAGGCAGGCAATGAGTACACCACCATCTTTCCTAAAAAAACATCGGTTATAATGGTCAGAAATTGCCTCAAATCGCACCACAGAGCATCTAGAATCCAACAATTTTTTGGGGCCCTTAAGCGGGCCCCGAAGCCCAAGCCGTAATTTTTTGACCCACTTTTTTTTTTGGGGGGGGGGAACAAAATTTCTTTGCCCCCCAAAAAAATTGTGTTCTGGATCCGCCCTTGCGTGATGATGTGTCACTCATGTGACTATAATTTGTTCTATATCAGTGGTCATTTCCTAAAACAGGGCCTTGGCCTTGGCCTTGAGGGTTAAGCCTTGGCCTTGGCCTCGAGGCTTGAGGGTCAAAGCCTTGGCATTGGCCTTGAGGGTCAAAGCCTTGGCCTTGGCCTTGAGGGTCAAAGCCTTTGCTCCAACACTGATATAGTAGTCCTTAAGTGTGACGTCATTTACCATCGCTTACAGCTCGGGGAATACCCGTCCATACTCCAAGTAGCCTGAAATAACGCAGTTAAAATCCCCCAGCACAAATGTTATTCCCTTATTTAAGTTCGGTGTGTGATCGAGTAACATTCCACTCGTCATAGATCTATGCTCCCACTTTTTTAAACGTCACACGCGCGTGACGAAGACGCGGGGAAATAGTACAAACTTGCTGGAATGAACGAATTAAATGCCGCGGCTACCTGATGAGTATTTATGAGGTATATTACAGTGTCACTCACAAATCATGTTCAATGAAGCAGCAGTGGAATCGAACCACTCACATCATTATTCTCTCAGTACAAGCACAGCTCCTGCACATCAAAGAAAACTGTGTGTCAACCAGAACTGCTTGGGATGAGTAACCAAGAAAAGTGAGAAACACTTACACAATAATTAATCGAAAAGTAAACATAAACAAGTGAGAAATGGTAACATCATAAATGATTCACTGACCCCCCCCCCTCCAAAAAAAAAATCATCAATTTTTTCAAGTTACCTTGACCTTTATCTTCGTTTACATCATGTGATGCTTCGAAATAGTTCAGTAGGCCTGTTTCAGTAGGCCTGTGCTTGTGCCATTTCGAATAAGAAAATTCAAGTTTATGTTGATTCCACACAGCTTAAGCACGACGTCTGACGCCGGCCTTACTTTTCATTATGTTTCCCTTAAGTTACAATTCTCATGGCTTGAGAGCTCACCAGTACAAAAACTGATACACAAACCTGCACAGACACGGAAGGGCAATATGGAAGCAGTGTTCGCAGTTTACCTCATTTGTAATGGTGAGAACTGACATTTCAAAACAATAGAGAAACACACGAAAAAGGAAACATTTTGGGAACATGCATACGAAACAAAAAAACAATACACAACGATCTTTAATGAGAAAGTTTAAATTTTGGTATCCCCTACAGTGATTCCCAATTCCAAAATTTATAGGCAATTGTTAAATTTGGCACGCCACCATTCAGGTTCAGGTATGGAAAACAATGACAAAGAATTACTCAAATCGACATTTTTTGTATGGTGGTGAGGTCATATTGAACTTCTAAAAAAGGAATCGTGCACAGTAACTCAACAGCAAAATTGAAATGTAGACAATGAAAATCAATTTATATACAATTTTAAGTTGATGAACATGCTGGCGCAGCAGAGTATGAGTGCTCGGTTGTGTGGTTGATAGAGCAGCATCCTTGGTCATACCGGGACTTCTGTGGTACCCTTGGTTGGGTGAGTAACAGGACGATATGAGAAATGGTTTTAATGGCGTTGTATTTATACTTGTGCTCAGAGCCCACACTGTAAAAAATGCGTTACTTAACAGTTGTTTTTCTGTTGAAATTTTTGTAAAATTAAAGTAGATTATACTGTTTTCGGGTTTTTCTGTAAATTTACAAATGTGTTCCTGCCTGTACAGTTTTCTCCATTTCTCTGTTTGGTTAGGGAATATCCGGTGTTCAACATAAATTCTGTGCAGGCACAAGGAATGACAGGTTTTGAACGAGCCTCCCGTTCCGACTCTGTTAGACACAGTCACATCTCTGTCGGTCAACACAGAATCATCTTTTTTTGTACAGGGTTCGGCCGTATCGCGTGATTTTTCCCTGGTAGGCGGTAGCAGTGCAACGTTACTGTGGCGTAAACGCTGAAGGGTACCAGTGTGTTGTCAAGGAAGGCGCGCGCGGGAGTCGGTCTGTACCAACCTCGTCCCCAGTGCTTACTTTATTTCCAACGTTGTTTCCAATAGTAAACCCTGGCTAGGAAACTTTCTTCCTGCATCCTGATTCGATACCGCAATTGGCTAGAAATGGATTTATATCGTGTACTTGGTGTTGTTATTCATAACGTGCAGTACGTGTTTTCGCGATCATTCGTCCACGAGTTCTCGAAAATATTCACTTCCTTTCCAGTTTGTTAATATTAATATGAAATTTGATACTGCATGTTGTCTCGTTAAGATCGTAACAGTTTAATTAAAATATAATCATGTTTTCGTAACTCACGGCATGCTCGCGCTCCAACGAATTGATTCTGTGTTTACCCCAGACACCGCATACAAAAACAAACGCAAATGTAACGCACAGGCAGGCACCAGACTACTCCTAATTTGCATACGTGTTCACAAATCTTGCACATGCAAAAGATCCAATACCAGGGTGAGAGAGCATGTAGTGGTGGGCGCGTACTGCTCGACACCCTGGGGACGAGGTTGGGACTGTACAACTTCCCGTTGCGTCCGTGCGTATGCGTACCGTGAGTGTGATGTTGTAGAATCTTGGAGCATATTTCATAATCCGTTTCTACTTACATGTTTGCATTTGTATTGTTAATGACTATTATTCTTAGTAGAAGCGCTATATTGAAGCGGTTTCAGTTTCAAGTAAGCCTGATAGTCAACGCCAACATCAGTTGAAAGTTGCCTGCTTGTCATTGCAACATGACTTGCCGTAAGCCAACGTGCAAGTATCTACATTCAAACCTTCATGAGTGTTATCGATAGCACCGCCATTACATGACGTGTTACAAGTATCTGCATGTGATGTACGTTCATTATACGAGAATATCTGTGAACTGAAGCTCACACAGGACCTGTCATTCGCAATCCTCGATACAAACATGAACATTTTGTCGTTTATCGGCCCCCATCATAATCACCGTTTAACTGTTAACAAAAACAACCTTTCCTTCAGCTACAGAGAGTTGTTAAGGAACAAACAAAAACAGCGAATGTGCTGTTAGGTTACAAAACGACAACACTTAATCATCTGTTACAAAACAGTAGAATCCCCTGTAATTGAACAAAAAGTAGCATCTGCTGTAATTGAACAATATCAAATAAAGTAGAATCTGCTGTTAATGTACAGAGAAAAAAGAAACAGTAGAATATAATGTGCAAAAACAGTAACTCCTGTAATGCCAATTGACAATAGAATCTAATGAACAAAGCGTATGTACGCTTTGTTTATGCTATTAAACCTAAAAGGGCCGGGGCGGAATCCGCCCCCCCCCCCTCGACTTTGTCCGCGATAGCCTTAACAAACAAAAAAAATCGCGACCCGAGCTTTTATGAATTTTTAGCCTCGAGCCTTGCGCATATGTTTACACCAAATACATAGCAATCGGACAAGGGGTTGTTGCGCAGGGACAATTTTCCCGGCGCTAGGCGCCGTGAAAACTGAATTTTCCCATATACGTCGTGTACACAAACCAGAATTGCCATTCATACATATGAATAAGTAATTAGCCAGGATTCCAAAACACTTTAACATTTGGTCATGAAATTTCTTGGGTATGTTCATAAAGAATTGCTCTATGCATGAACCGAGTTTCAAAATTGTTCGTCACTCAATAGCCGAGATCTTGGGGGGAGGGGGGGGGGGGAATCCCCCGGCTGAGAGATGGTCAAAATAACCCGGCCCCTTTAGGGTTAACTTTACAAAGTATGACATAGTGCTTGTGGTTAACAACAATCTACAAAAAAAATCCGAAGATCTATGTGACACTTTGATTACAAATCAAAAGATCGCCAGGTATTGCCCTAATTCAAAATATCTTCCAAAACATCCCAAGCAGTTGCCACACTGACCACGTGACCAAAAGGTGTACTTGCGTCATGTCCATAGGGTTGCACACCAGTAAATAAGTTTTCATGGACCCCAATGATAAATTACCCTACTTCGGAAATTCATAAAAAAATACTCCAAAGTGTATGAGGTGTTCAACACGTACATCAAATGAAAGCTTATTTCATCATCTCTCATTTTCGGTTCAAGTTTCTGGGAACAATGACTTTTGAGAGAAAATTCCATCCAAAGCTGATGACCCCTAAAAGCAGTGCTGAAGCCCATTGCCCTTTTTAAAATGGTCGCCTACGCTCCAGTGAAAAATAGAGCCATTTTAGTGCATAATCATCATCCACATTTTACAAAAATACAAGCTCGCAGTCCTCTGCACGGCTTCCACCAACAAACGCTCAAGTTCATGGCCCACAGTATGCTCAATGACGGCATGCGAATCATGTTTTGGCCGGCGTTGGCAATTTCGGACCGATTTAATGGCTTGCACCTATAGAGCTATATTGAATTTAGCTATCACCGTTTGCGAGTTAGCCACGCCACTTAAGACACAACCTAAGGGTGTTTTTCAACACTTATTTGATTTTTGTTGATCACATATTTTGCGCGTTCCGCGTCCATTTATATATATTATGTACTTGGACACATAGATATAGAACTTAAATGACTTGGACAATATTTCACAAGCTGCGTTCACGCAATTCTAACGCGATTCTATCGCGATAGGTCCATTATCTCCATAGATATAGAAAAGAAAAGACTATATCTCCCGTCCCAACTATCTACGGCACTCAGAATTGACCTATCGCGGTAAAATCGCGCCAACGCAGGTTGTGAAATATTAGCCCCAAAAAAGATGAGAATAAGTGTATGCCGAACGCGCAGAATCAGACACAAACAAACCTTAGTGTACACAATTTCAATAGGGTTGTCTAAGGGCTGCGCCATTTTGTTTCCCATCATGCCTTGCGCGATCTAAACGAACCTTTTCCCTCATGACCCTTTACCATCACCGTCTTTACCGACCACTTTACAATCTTGGTGTCCCCTATGCCAGACATGTGGATGAAAACCATTCTTTACATAAGCATTTAGGCGAACCTCATTTCCAAAAAATTGTAGATAATAGGAACTCGTTTCTAAAGAAAAAGAAGATTGAGGGTTAATCTGTGAAGACACACACAACCAACATCAACATGGAGCATGGAACGCTGTCTGATCGCATGCATGTTAATAAACAATTCATGGACACTTGTCACAAGCTGGGTTATAAATCACCCCCAGGTTGACATGAGTTCCTGCATGTAAACCGTTCTTTCCATTGTCTTTAATGACCAATTAAAGGCAGTGCCACAGACATTCTGTCCCCGTTTTATGGTCATCCAACTATTCCAAACTGACAAGCTTAATAAATAAGTTACACAAGTCCGATTACGTGCTTTATTGTCAGGTTTGACCCTGCACAGTCACTCCTTAGTCTGTCCAATATGGAGCTATAGGTACGTCCATGTTTACCCGCATGAAATGACATGCACACCATATGGGTGCGATAAAAAGAAGAACATACATTTCCACAAGAATATGCGAGTTGCCCCCTGACGTTGTGAGCACATTGGCTGCAGATAAGCAGCTGTCGACGTTGTTTGTGATATTTTGGGAGTCTGTAACCCTCCAAAAAAGGCGCTTTTTCTATTCGAATCTTTTGCGGAAAAGTCAGGTCGGAAACTGACAAAGTAGCGATGACCTTTGCACTAATGTACATGTTGGGCTGCATCAGTCTACAGCTTGTTCTAGGGCTGCGCCCATTAAAAATACGCGGTGACGCGCTGAAAATAGACATAGACAATTATGATACTGACAAATATCAGACAATTATCAACATCAAAATTAAGAAATTATCATCACATTTAATAATAGTTAGGCATCGGTAAACACCCCCCCCCCCCCTCCAACGGCATAGTAAGTATTTACACGTACATTTTATTAACGTGCATTAGGCCCGTATATATCCATCGCGCTGCCTGGGTAAAACGCAGAACTCTAAAATATAGGTCCTTCCCGTCTTCATTTTTCTGACTTGCAAAAACGGGGAACTCTAAAAGCAGAGGGTCTTTCCGGGTTAATTTTTCAACGAAAACATTTCTAGGAGTTGTTGAGGATATAATACACTTATCCAGATTAAAATTAAAACATTGTGACGATTTTTAATGTTGGTTCTGCAGCGATAAAGACGCCCCCTCCTACAGCATCGGAGCACGTACGCGTATACTGCACATACCGTGCAATAGGCCTATTTGAACAAAAAACCTAGGTGGGTAAAACGCGGAACTCTCATTTTAAAAGGTCTTCCGGGGTGAATTTCAGAAAGAAAAAAATCAGAGGAGTTGTTGAGAATATAATACACTTATCCAGATAAAAATTAAAACATTGTGACGATTTTTAATGTTGGTTCTGCAGCGATAAAAACGCCCCCTCCTACAGCATCGGAGCACGTACGCGTATACTGCACATACCGTGCAATAGGCCTATTTGAACAAAAAACCTAGGTGGGTAAAACGCGGAACTCTCATTTTAAAAGGTCTTCCGGGGTGAATTTAGAAAAGAAAAAATCAGACCAGGGCGCGAGAAGATAATACACTTATCCAGATTAAAATTAAAACATTGTGACGATTTTTAATGTTGGTTCTGCAGCGATAAAGATGCCCCCTCCTACAGCATCGGAGCCAGTACGCGTATACTGCACATACCGTACAATAGGCCTATTTGCACAAAAAACCTAGGTGGGTAAAACGCGGAACTCTCATTTTAAAAAGTCTTCCCAGGTGAATTTCCGAAAGAAAAAAATCACAGGAGTTGTTGAGAATATAATACACTTATCCAGATAAAAATTAAAACCCATCGCGCTGCCTGGGTAAAACGCAGATCTCTAAAATATAGGTCCTTCCCGTCTTCATTTTTTTGACTTGCAAAAACGGGGAACTCTAAAAGCAGAGGGTCTTTCCGGGTTATTTTTCAACGAAAACATTTCTAGGAGTTGTTGAGGATATAATACACTTATTCAGATTAAAATTAAAACATTGTGACGATTTTTCATGTTGGTTCTGCAGGGTTAAATATGCCCCCTCCTACGGCATCGGAGCCAGTACGCGTATACAGCACATACCGTGCATTAGGCCTATTTGCACAAAAAAACCTAGGTGGGTAAAACGCGGAACTGTCATTTTAAAAGGTCTTCCCGGGTGAATTTCGGAAAGAAAAAAATCACAGGAGTTGTTGAGAATATAATACACTTATCCAGATTAAAATTAAAACATTGGGACGATTTTTAATGTTGGTTCTGCAGCGATAAAGATGCCCCCTCCTACAGCATCGGAGCACGTACGCGTATACAGCACATACCGTGCAATAGGCCTATTTGCACAAAAACCTAGGTGGGTAAAACGCGGAACTCTCATTTTAAAAAGTCTTCCCGGGTGAATTTCCGAAAGAAAAAAATCAGAGGAGTTGTTGAGAATATAATACACTTATCCAGATGAAAATTAAAACATTGTGACGATTTTTCATGTTGGTTCTGCAGGGTTAAATATGCCCCCTCCTACGGCATCGGAGCCGGTACGCGTATACTGCACATACCGTGCATTGGGCCTATTTGCACAAAAAACCTAGGTGGGTAAAACGCGGAACTCTCATTTTAAAAGATCTTCCCGGGTGAATTTCGGAAAGAAAAAAATCAGAAGAGTTGTTGAGAATATAATACACTTATCCAGATGAAATTTAAAACATTGTGACGATTTTTAATGTTGGTTCTGCAGCGATAAAGATGCCCCCTCCTACAGCATCGGAGCCAGTACGCGTATACTGCACATACCGTGCATTGGGCCTATTTGCACAAAAAAAAACCTAGGTGGGTAAAACGCGGAACTCTCATTTTAAAAAGTCTTCCCGGGTGAATTTCGGAAAGAAAAAAATCAGAGGAGTTGTTGAGAATATAATACACTTATCCAGATGAAATTTAAAACATTGTGACGATTTTTAATGTTGGTTCTGCAGCGATAAAGATGCCCCCTCCTACAGCATCGGAGCCAGTACGCGTATACTGCACATACCGTGCATTGGGCCTATTTGCACAAAAAAACCTAGGTGGGTAAAACGCGGAACTCTCATTTTAAAAAGTCTTCCCGGGTGAATTTCCGAAAGAAAAAAATCAGAGGAGTTGTTGAGAATATAATACACTTATGCAGATTAAAATTAAAAGATTGTGACGATTTGTCATGTTGGTTCTGCAGGGTTAAATATGCCCCCTCCTACAGCATCGGAGCCAGTACGCGTATACAGCACATAACGTGCAATAGGCCTATTTGCACAAAAAAACCTAGGTGGGTAAAACGCGGAACTCTCATTTTATAAGGTCTTCCCGGGTGAATTTCGGAAAGAAAAAAATCAGAGGAGTTGTTGAGAATATAATACACTTATCCAGATTAAAAGTAAAACATTGGGACGATTTTTAATGTTGGTTCTGCAGCGATAAAGATGCCCCCTCCTACAGCATCGGAGCACGTACGCTTATACAGCACATACCGTGCAATAGGCCTATTTGCACAAAAACCTAGGTGGGTAAAACGCGGAACTCTCATTTTAAAAGGTCTTCCCGGGTGAATTTCCGAAAAAAACAAATCAGAGGAGTTGTTGAGAATATAATACACTTATCCAGATTAAAATCAAAACATTGTGACGATTTTTAATGTTGGTTCTGCAGGGTTAAATATATACCCTCCTACGGCATCGGAGCCAGTACGCGTATACAGCACATACCGTGCATTAGGCCTATTTGCACAAAAAACCTAGGTGGGTAAAACGCGGAACTCTCATTTTAAAAGGTCTTCCCGGGTGAATTTCGGAAAGAAAAAATTCAGAGGAGTTGTTGAGAATATAATACACTTATCCAGATTAAAATTAAAACATTGGGACGATTTTTAATGTTGGTTCTGCAGCGATAAAGATGCCCCCTCCTACAGCATCGGAGCACGTACGCGTATACTGCACATAGCTTGCAACAGGCCTATTTGCACAAAAAAACCTAGGTGGGTAAAACGCGGAACTCTCATTTTAAAAGGTCTTCCCGGGTGAATTTCGGAAAGAAAAAAATCACAGGAGTTGTTGAGAATATAATACACTTATCCAGATGAAATTTAAAACATTGTGACGATTTTTAATGTTGGTTCTGCAGCGATAAAGATGCCCCCTCCTACAGCATCGGAGCCAGTACGCGTATACTGCACATACCGTTCATTGGGCCTATTGCACAAAAACCTAGGTTGGGAAAACGTGGACCTCTCATTTTAAAAGGTCTTCCCGGGTGAATTTCCGAAAAAAAACAAATCAGAGGAGTTGTTGAGAATATAATACACTTATCCAGATAAAAATTAAAACATTGTGACGATTTTTAATGTTGGTTCTGCAGCGATAAAAACGCCCCCTCCTACAGCATCGGAGCACGTACGCGTATACTGCACATACCGTGCAATAGGCCTATTTGCCCAAAAACCTAGGTGGGTAAAACGCGGAACTCTCATTTTAAAAGGTCTTCCCGGGTGAATTTCAGAAAGAAAAAAATCAGAGGAGTTGTTGAGAATATAATACACTTATCCAGATTAAAATTAAAACATTGTGACGATTTTTAATGTTGGTTCTGCAGCGATAAAGATGCCCCCTCCTACAGCATCGGAGCCAGTACGCGTATACTGCACATACCGTACAATAGGCCTATTTGCACAAAAAAGCAGGGTGGGTAAAACGCGGAACTCTCATTTTAAAAAGTCTTCCCGGGTGAATTTCGGAAAGAAAAAAATCAGAGGAGTTGTTGAGAATATAATACACTTATCCAGATAAAAATTAAAACCCATCGCGCTGCCTGGGTAAAACGCAGATCTCTAAAATATAGGTCCTTCCCGTCTTCATTTTTTTGACTTGCAAAAACGGGGAACTCTAAAAGCAGAGGGTCTTTCCGGGTTATTTTTCAACGAAAACATTTCTAGGAGTTGTTGAGGATATAATACACTTATTCAGATTAAAATTAAAACATTGTGACGATTTTTCATGTTGGTTCTGCAGGGTTAAATATGCCCCCTCCTACGGCATCGGAGCCAGTACGCGTATACAGTACATACCGTGCATTAGGCCTATTTGCACAAAAAAACCTAGGTGGGTAAAACGCGGAACTCTCATTTTAAAAGGTCTTCCCGGGTGAATTTCGGAAAGAAAAAAATCACAGGAGTTGTTGAGAATATAATACACTTATCCAGATGAAATTTAAAACATTGTGACGATTTTTCATGTTGGTTCTGCAGGGTTAAATATGCCCCCTCCTACGGCATCGGAGCCGGTACGCGTATACTGCACATACCGTGCATTGGGCCTATTTGCACAAAAAACCTAGGTGGGTAAAACGCGGAACTCTCATTTTAAAAGGTCTTCCCGGGTGAATTTCGGAAAGAAAAAAATCACAGGAGTTGTTGAGAATATAATACACTTATCCAGATGAAATTTAAAACATTGTGACGATTTTAATGTTGGTTCTGCAGCGATAAAGATGCGTCCTCCTACAGCATCGGGAGCCAGTACGCGTATACTGGCACATACCTGGCAAGTATTGGGCCTATTTGCACAAAAAAACCTAGGTGGTAAAACGCGGAACTCTATTTTAAAAAGTCTTCCCGGGTGAATTTCCGAAAAAAACAATCAGAGGAGTTGTTGAGAGAATATAATACACTTATCCAGATTAAATCAAAACATTGTGATGATTTTTCATGTTGGTTCTGCAGGGTTAAATATGCCCCTCCTACGGGCATCAAGAGCACGTAGCCGCGTATAATAGCACATACCGTGCAATAGGCCTATTTGCACAAAAACCTAGGGTGGGTAAAACGCGGAACTCCTCTATTTTAAAAGTCTTCCTGGGTGAATTTCCGAAAGAAAAATCAGAGGAGTTGTTGAGAATATAATACACTTGGTCCAGATTTAAATTAAAACATTGTGACGATTTTTCATGCGTTGGTTCTGGTAGGTTAAATATGCCTCCTCCCTACGGCATCGGAGCCGGTACGCGTATACTGGCACATAATGTGCATTGGGCCTCATTTGCACAAAAAACCTAGGTGGGAAAAAAAAACGTGAAACTCTCATTTTAAAAGGTCTTCCCGGGTGAATTTCCGAAAGAAAAAATTGGGAGGGAGTTAGTTGAGAATATAATACACTTTATCCAGATGAAATTTAAAACATTGGACGATTTTTAGCTGTTGGTTCTGCAGAAGATAAAGATGCCCCTCCTACAGCATCGGAGCCAGTACAAGCGTATACCGTGCACATACTGTGCATTAAATCATATTTGCACAAAACCTAGGTGGGTAAAAACGCGGAACTCCTCATTTTTAAAAGGTCTTCTGGGTGAATTTCTGAAAGAAAAAATCAGAGGAGTTGTTGAGAATATAATACACTTATCCAGATGAAATTTAAAACATTGTGACGATTTCTTAATGTTGGTTCTGGCAGCGATAAAGATGCCTCTCCTACAGGCATCGGAGCCAGTACAAGCGTATACTGCACATACCGTGCATTGGGCCTATTTGCAACAAAAACCTAGGTAAGTAAAACGCGAAACTCTCATTTCCAAAAGTCTCTCCCGGTGAATTTCCGAAAGAAAAAATCAGAGGAGTTGTTGAGAATATAATACAATTTTATGCAGATTAAAATTAAAGCATTGTGACGATTCTGTCATGTTGGGTTCTTGGCAGGGTTAAATATGCCCCTCCTACAGCATATCGAAGCTTCAGTACGCGTATATAGCAGCACATAACGTGCAATAGGCCTATTTGCACAAAAACCTAGGTGGGTAAAACATGCGGAACTCTCATTTTATAAGGTCTTCCCAGGAATTTCTTGAAAGAAAAAAATCAGAGGAGTTGTTGGAGAATATAACATTGTCTTCATCCAGACTGAAAAAGTAAACATTGGGGACGATTTTTATTGTTGGTCTCTAGCGATAAAGATGTCTCCTCCTCTACAGCATTTGGAGCACGTACGTTTATACAGCATTATACCGGGTGCAATAGGCCCATTTGCACAAAACTAGGTAACAGTGAACTCCATTTTAAAAGGTCTTCTGGGTAATTGAAAACAAATTGTGAGGGAGTTGTTGAGAATATAATACACTTATCCAGATTAAAAAATCAAAAACATTGTGACGATTTTTAATGTTGGTTCTGGCAGGGTTAAATATGCCTCTCCTACGGGTATCGAATAAGGTACGCGTATACAGCACATACCGCATTAGGCCTATTTGCAATAAAAAACCTAGGTGGGTAAAACGCGAACTCTCTATCTTGCAAGGTCCTCCCAAGAATCTCGGAAAGAAAATTCAGAGGA
>JASAOE010001332.1:0-26409 GCA_029964075.1 Patiria pectinifera
CACAGCTCTCAAATAGCCCAGCGTGTGGTTTAAGTGGTGGATCAACAGTGGTCAGCCCCCTGGGCGCAAATAATCTAAATATTTTCCAGACCCCCACCTGACATCGCACCCTGTGGAGTTAGTAGTGGCTTTGTGTACTTACATGACAATGAGCTGAGCCTCTGGGAATGTTGAAGAAGCAATTCACGGATCCGTATCATCTGTTGGTCTGGAAAAAAAAAAAAGATTTCAAAGCGAAAACACGGAGTGATTTATTGATGTTTAATAAAGTCAGGTTCCATACATGACAAATCGAAATGAACTGAGAGGTTGCAGGAAAAATGGACTGAAAGTGATCCAAATCTCATTGTTGAATCCTTACAGAATGTCAAAGGGGTTAAACCACAATTAACAGATGTTTGAGACTGGACTTAAAATCACCAAAAACCAGGAGATAAGCGTGCAGTGGATACTGAAGCTTTAGTGTATATCACGCATAAGGACAAGAGAGCTTTGCAGTCAATCAAGCCGAAGCCAGGTCAGGGGACACTTCACTGGATTCACTCCTTAACAATTATCAGGTGTTTAATTACAGCATTTCAAACCGATGGGTTACCGATGTGCCCGTTTATAGTTTCCTCTATGGAGAAGTGCTTAAGCGAGGAAATTCTACCTTCTCGTTGGCGTAGTGACTTCTTCCTTGCTAGTCTTCCAAGGAAGGAGGGAGGGGCCTCCGTGAGGTCTCCCCTGCTTCCTCATCCAGCATCCAGGGACATTCAGCTCCTTGGGCCCATCTCGGCTCTGTCCTTGGGCTTCTTGTTCAGGAGTCCGGGATGACCTCCGTCAGCGGCAGTTGATCTGGTTTCAGAGCATGTTGGCCATGTTCATCTTCTCACTCCATTTGTCTTCTGCCCAGGCCATTTATAAAAACCACTTGGCCATTTCTCCCAGTTGGATTTCATGGAGATGAGGAGGGATAGAGTAGGGTCAAACCTGGGGGTGGTGGGAGGGTGTTGCCAGTAGGGCGAGCGGGGTCTGAACAAAAATTATGAAAGTATTGTTTCCCTTTGACCTAAAGCATGTGTTTCCTTAGACATGCAGCCATCAGGCTCTTACAGAGAGATCTCTGAAAGGCTCCATGAAATAAAATTGGACACTGAAACATATATTAAAATAATAGAGCCAACCTGCAAGAACAAAAAGGGTATGGTGTTTTCTGCTATACAAAAAAACCAACTGTGTGGTAGGGTAGAGACAAAGAACATTTTGTTTCAGGGGGTTCATTACAACCTAAAAATATAAGTTTAGGATGATAGTCATAAATTTACTTTTTTCTCTATTTTGCATGCATTAGTTAATGAGTATCATTCTACTACTGACCAACTTACACAAAAATAAATATAGGCGTGGTTTCTACTTGGGGGGTTGTGAGCGCAAGAGTTCTGCAACTATCACCCAGGCGTGGTGACTTCTTTCACTTGCTGATTTTCCAGGAAACTTCTGCGTAGTCTGGGCTGTTCTGTCCCAGCATCCGGGGTTTAGGCTCGCCAGTGATTAACAATTGAAGTGATCACCAACCCACCAATCTGGAATAAAACTAGTAAGGAAGGAAAATTTGAAGGCATTTGCTCTAAGTAAATTGTGTCCAGGTCTTGAAAAAATTAACATTAAGCGCTGCAAAAAACCAAAACCTGGACAAATCTGGGTTTAAACAGTCTTGTTATACATTTCCACTTTGACTGAATTCTTTAGAGACCTGCTTGCATTTACTCAAACTGTTCCATCAAAATTCATTCACTTAAAGTCTGTGAGTACACATTTTGGTACTCAAATACTCATCAAATATTCTGTATATAGCATATGCTTGAAATCACAAAATCTAATTTTCAACGCGTTAAGTTATGGAAGACAGATAGGTGCCACCAATGAATCAATAGAATATGTTTTTTTGATGGGTGTGGGAAAATTTTTTTGTACAGCGACACTTACTTATTATGTGGCGGCGCGAGAATAGTAATGGCATTCCACATAAGTCATCATAATAAGTGGCGGCGCTGGCACAAAAAAATATTTTCGCCGAACAAAACAAATATATCCGCACTTTATAAGCCACCATAATAAGTGGCACCCAACAAAGAAAAGTGTGAATATATTTTTTTGTACAAACATACTGTGTATCTGGCAGCATACACATAATGAGTAAGCTGACCCCTGTACACAAAAAAAATATTTTCACACACAATGAAAATATTCACTCACTGAGTGGCACTATCCATCTTCCATTATAAAAGTGGGTACTGGAAGAACTCTAAGTCATGTATCCATGCATGGACAAAAGAGGGCGCTTTATAGTCAAACGTGACCGGAATGAGGGGACACTTCACTGGATTCCTCCTTTGGATTATCGTGTATTGGTACCAGCATTTGCCGTGATGAAGCCCGATGACCCTCGTTTATAGTTTTCTCTGTGGAGGGTGCTTGAGGCGCAAGAGAAGGAGATTCTACCTTCTCGTTGGGCGTAGTGACTACTTCCTTACTGATCTGCTAGAAGCTTCTCATTCCCCCTGCCTTCCTCATCCAGCATCCCAGGGTTTGGACGATATGAACATCTCAGGCTCTGCTCCTTGACTATTATTCAGTCAGGATGACCTCCCGTCAGCAGGCGGTTCAGTGCGGGGACTTGCTGAGCATGTTGGCCATGTTCATCTTCTCCCTGTCCATTTGCTCCTTCTTGCCCGTGAGTGCTTAAAAGACATGCTAGCTTGCATTTCTCCCAGTTGGATTTCATGGAGATGAGGTGAGGGATAGTCAGAGTCACGCCTGGGAGGGGAGATTACTGAAATAAAAAATAAGGCATTCTTTCCTTTGACATAAAGCATGTGTTTCCTTAGACATGCAGCCATCAGAACAACTGGGAATCACGGCTCCACTTTAGAAATAAAATTGGACACTGAAACATATATTAAAATAGCAAGGTATTAAGAACAAAAAAGTGCTTAGGTGTTTCTGGCCATACAAAACCAACTTTGTGTGAAATTAGGGTAGGTAAAGAAATCTGTTTTGGGGGTTTGAAGCAGAACTTCTATAGCCTAAAAAATATGGGAACTGGAAAGATAGTCATTAAAATTGCTTTTTCTCTATTGCATGCATTAGTTCTTGCATGGCAGATGCCATTCTGCTCACTGACCAGCTTAAAAAAATAAATAGTTACAGTTTTCAGGTGGCAAGAGGGTTACTGCTAAAATAATAGCGCAAGGAGGAAATTCTACCTTCTCTTTGGTAGTGGTGACTTCCTTGCTGCTCTTCCCAGAAACTTCTCAAGTAGTCCTCAAACTAGCTTCCTCATCCAGCATCCAGGGTTTGGAGAGCTCGTTGGTGATTTATGTTGGTGCGATCTTACTCAACCACCCAATCTAGACGAAACAATCAGGAAGGAAAATTTGAATGCAAAAATATTTTCACACGAACAAAGCAGTATATTTCTACACTTATTATCGTGGCGCCACTGCCACACAAAAAAATACTCACACTTTTAGCAGAAATATATTCACATTCATTTGGGTGGAACCTCATCTTCAGGTATAGTGGGTACTGGGAAGAACTGTAAGTGTATTGTCTCCATGCATGGACAAAGGGCGCTTTATAGTCAAATAAGCAGAAGCGGAATTGAGGGACACTTCACTGGTTCACTCATGCTGGTTATAGGTGTATTTGGTACCAGCATTTGCTCGTGCGATGGAAAAAGCCCGAGGGCCTCGTTTAAAGGTTTTCTCTGTGGAGGAGGTGTGAGCGCAGAAGGAGATTCACCTTCTCGTTGGCGTAGACTCACTGTGATCTTTAGGAATTGCTTTACTCGTGGTCTCCCCTGGCCTCATCCAGCATTCAGGGTTTGGACAGCTCCACCCCGAGGCCGTCTCAGGCTCTCAGTCCTTGGGCTTCTTGTTCAGGTCGGGATGACCTCCACGTCCAGCAGAGTTTGATGCTGAACTTGCTGAGCATGTTGCCATGTTCATCTTCTCCCTGTCCATTTTGCTCCTTCTTGCCGTGGTGGCAAGATGCGCAGCTGCATTTCTCCCAGTTGGATTTCAAGGAGATGAGGTGGGGATGAGTAGGGTCAAGCCTGGGTGTGGTGGGAGGTGGGGTTCACAAACAAAAATTATGGGAGCAATTATTTCCCTTTGTCATAAAACATGTGTTTCATTAGACAGCCTGGCCATCCAGAATAACCTGAGAGATCTCTGAAGGCTCCATGAAATAAATTGGACACTGAAAACATATATTAAAATAAGACCATCAAGAACAAAAATTAACAATTATTTTCTATTACATTACAAAAAAACTGTGTGTGGTAGGAGTAAGGTAAAGAATCCGTTTTGGGGATTTGACATAGTTTTAAAAATGAGATTGGGATGATAGTCGTTAAGCATTACTTTCCTCTATTTTGCATACGCAGTTAACATGTGAATCATTCTGCACTACTGACCAACTTACACAAAAATAAACATAACGTTTATAGTTTTCACTGTGGGGTGGGGAAGTGCTTGAGCTAAGGAGGAGATTCTACCTTCTCTTTGGCGTGGTGACTTCTTCCTTGCTGACCTTCCAGAAACTTCTCAAGTAGTCTCCAGGCTGCTTCCTCATCCAGTATCCAGGGTTCGGAGAGCTCCTTGATGATTGCCATGTTGTGCCAAGTCTTACCCAACCACAAATCTAGACGGAAACCAATCAGGAAGGAAGATTTGAATGCACATTACTCTAATGCATTTGCTCTGTCAGGTCTTGGAAAAGACCAGCGTTAACTGAAAAAACAGAAACCTTGACAAATCTGGTTTAATGATCTTGTTATACATTTTTGCTTTGACTGAATTCTTTAGAGACCTGCCCATTTTACTCAAGCTGTTCATCAAATTCATTTCATGAAAGTCTGTGAGTACACATTTCAGTACTCAAATACTCATCGAAATATTCTGCTCTTACAACTAATATTTGAAATCACAAAAACTAGGTACTACGTGTTAAGGTTACGGAAGACAGATAGTGCCACTCAATAGGCTGAATATATTTTGAATTCGTGTGGGAATATTTTTGTACAGCCGCACCATTATGTGGCGCGCGGGAAATAATAAGTGGTGGCGGCTACATAAGTCATCATAATAAGTGGCAGCATGAACAAAAAAATATTTTCCTGCAGAACAAAAGCAAATATATTCACACTTTTTCTATGTCTTGGCCGCCAGATAATAAGTGGCCATGCATACACGAAAAGTGTGAATATATTTTTTGTATCTGCGCCAGCCACTTATTATCTAATGGCCATACATAATAAGTGGCAGCATGTACAAAAAAATATATATTTCACACACACCAACGAAAATATATTCACATAATTAGTGGAGACATCCATCTTTAACCTAAAGTGGGTACTGGGAAGAACTCCCAAATTATTGTCTCCATGCACATGGACAAAGGGCGCTTTATAGTCAAACAAGCAGAAGCCGGAATGAGGGACTTCTTCACTGGTTTCACTCATGCTGGTTATTGTGTATTGTTTAACATTATAAGCCATGATGGCTTATTAGCCTTCGTTTATAGTTTCTCTGTGGAGGGGAGTGCTAAGCGCAAGAGCGAGATTCTACCTTCTCGTTGAAATTAGTGACTTAACCCTTGCTGATCTTCAGAAATTTCTCCATGGTCTCCCCTGCTTCCTCATCCAGCATCCAGGGTTTAGGCAGCTCTTGAACCGTCTCCAGACTCTACTCCTTGGGCTTCTTGTTTCAGGTCTGGGATGACCTCACGTCAGCAGTTGATGCCAGACTTGCTGAGCATGTTGGCCATGTTCTCTTCTCCTATCCATTTGCTCCTTCTTGCCGTGGTGACAAGGGCGCAGCTTGCATTTCTCCCAGTTGGATTTCATGAGAGAGATGAGGTGAGGGGATGAGTAGGGTCCAAGCCTGAGAGGGAGGTGGGGAGGCGGAGGTGGGGGGGTTAAACAAAAATTATACAGGCATTATTTCCGTTGACATAAAGCATGTGTTTCCTTGACATGCAGCCATCAGAATAACCTGAGAGATCTCTGAAGGCTCTACTGAAATGGTGGACACTGAAACATAATAAACAAAGAAAAGTGTGTCTTCAACACAAATGCCCCTCACCCCAACCGTCCTATAACTTGACACACTGCCACCCTCTTGATATGATAATTTATACAAAGGCTATCTGGTTCTGTGGGACTATTCAGTTACATAGCAAAAACTGGTTTACAGGGTAGGTGTTGTGTAATTAAATGTGAAGTGAAAAACAACCAAGATCCTACAGAATGAAGTAGAAGTGTACCACTTGAGAAAGCTACTGACCAGTTTCATGACAATACACCAGTCTAAATTAGGTTATTGTGATGTTAAGCCCAATTTCTTTGTTTTAGCCATATTGACCTTGACCAACCATGCACTGTAGCCCCGAAATTCAGCCAGAAGCTGTGGAGAATCACTATCAAACTACCTGCCAAATTTTATGACAATCCATCAAGTCTATCTTGAATTATCGTGATGAACAAGCATTTCTTTTACTTCAGCCATATTGACCTTGACCTTTGACCTGTAACCCCAGAATTCAATAGGCTTCTTGGGAGTTCCACACTAGCAGAAAGCCATCTTTAAAGTTTCCTTTGACTTAACATCAATGCTAATTTGAGTTATCGTGATGACAAGCACTTCTTTTGTTTATGTTATCATAATGCATTTCTTTTGTTTTAGCCATATTGACCTTGACCTTTGACTGGTAACCCCAAATTCAACTTGAAGCTTCACCAGGCGTACCCCTAACAAGCCACCTGTCAATTTATGACGATCCATCAAGTCTTCCTTGGGGACCCTTAAGTGATGACAAGCATTTCTTTTATTTTATGCCTTGACCTTGACTTTGACCTGTAACCCCAAATTCAATATTAGAGCTTCTTGGGGTTCACTGTAAACCATCTTAATTTCTATGTGACAATACATCAATACTAATTTGAGTTATCAATGATAATAAACATTTCTTTTTAATTTACGTTATCATAATGCATTCTTTTATTTTAGCCACTTATTGACCTTGTGACCTTTGACTGGTAACCCCAAATTCAATACTGTAGGCTTCTTGGGCGTACCCTAGCAAACCACCTGTCAAGTTTTGACAATCCATCAAGTTTTCCTTGATTGTGTGATGACAAGCATTTCTTTTGTTTTTAGCCATATTGACCTTGACCTTTGACCTGTAACTTCGATTAGTTAGGCTTCTTTAAGACCCACTAGTAAACTTCCATGTAAGTTTCATGACAATCCATCAAGTTTATCTTAATTATCTTTGATAAGCATTTTCTTTGTTTTAGCCATATTGACCTTGACCTTGCCATATGGCCCTCAAATTCAAAGGCTTCTTGGGAACCCACTATCAAACTAAATACTAGGATTTCATGACAATCCATCAGAGTCTATCTTGAGCTATCGTGATGAAAACAAGGTATGACACACACACACACACACACACACTCCAAATTTGTATCCTTGTGGAGACATTTCTTTGTTCCCGTGTAGTAAGTGTTCAATTTTGAAAGTGAATTTTCAAATGCTCTTATTTTAACCAGAATAAGTTTCCTGGGCTAAATTTGGAATTAATATCCCTTTCTAAAACTCACTTCCATCTGCGACAAATAAACACACCTTGAAATTCCCTGGTTTTAGGTAAAACCCATATCTCTTCATTATGAAAACCTTGTGGAGACCTATTCATCTATAGAAATTGCCCTGTGGAGACCTTTACAATGTTTATTTCATATTGTGAGTCTCCACAAGGCGAATTTGTGGTCACCTACACACACACACACACACCCACACACGGAAGGACAAGACAGAAACAGTATGCCCTTCCCAGCTTCGCGAGGCATAATAATAAAGCCATCCAAGAACAAAAAGTGTGGTATTTTCTATAACATAAAAAAAACCAACTGTGTGGTAGGAGTAGGTAAATCTGTTTTGGGGGTTTGACATTTTCTATAGCCTAAAAATATAGGGTAGGATGATAGTCATTAAAATTTATTTTTTTTTTCTCTGTTTTGCTTGCATTAGTTAACATGTGAAATCATTACTGCAGACCAGCAACAAAATAAAAATAAAATCTATATTTTCACTGTATGGAGAAATTGTAGAGGCGCAAGGAGGAATTCCTAAAATCAAAGTTTTCCATTCTAGTAAATACTCACACTCATTTCTACATTTGCATATCATGTGCATCTTTCAAACGTCGCTGAAAAGAATAGCCTTAAGCCACACCCTCATTGTCCACCATGCCCCACACCCACAAAGGACCTGTAACATAATAGCTCGTCCTAGTTTTTTTTTTTTTTTTTTTAAAGGGAGGGATGGTAAACAGAGTGAGTATTTTCTTACTAAAGATGGAAAATCCCTTTAGTTCAGATTCAATACAAAATACCTCACCTCTGTTTACCTACATTACTGAAGTAGCACCAAGAGAGTCTCAAGGGGAAGGGACATGCAGTAGTTCTTGAAAGTCTAAACTGAGCCTACATGCAATTCTAAATGGCATGAAAGGTTGTAGACTATTTCCGGGTGCTACCTATCTATTCTAAAGGGCTTTGCGGGCTTTACGGGCTGCTGATTGTGGGTTTCCTGGAAGACTTTCTGCTAAGTGCAACCTCCTGCTTGCACCACAGCTATAAGCAAGGTGTCA
The DNA here is from genome assembly GCA_029964075.1 of Patiria pectinifera. Classification (NCBI taxonomy): domain Eukaryota; kingdom Metazoa; phylum Echinodermata; class Asteroidea; order Valvatida; family Asterinidae; genus Patiria; species Patiria pectinifera. The sequence goes on from JASAOE010001332.1 coordinate 8,704, forward strand.
CAGTGTAAGGTTCTTCCAGCCCAATCCTTTTCTGATACCTGAAAAGAAAGTCACAGCCTGTATCTGAAAAGGCTCAAGCAGTTGAGTTGGAAATTTTATCAGAGCTGGTGTTTCCTGAGCTTGAGATTTTGATCCTCGATTTCGGGAGGGCACTCTTTGATAGCACATTCAATAAAGTCGATCATGATCACAGAAGGCAGAAGATGATGCTAGATGACTGTCGAGCATTTTGCTTGTTGATGAAGCCTCTTGAAGGCCATCAGTGCAGAACATTAGTTCTGCAGAGCTCGCAGAACTACCATATCCACTGCTACTAATGGGATGTCAGCAGCCGAGAGTATCAGGTCTGAAAATGATTGGATTATTCTGACATGTTGAACTTCATGGAATAAAAGTAAATGCAGTCATGTACCAATGGCTGTGACCTGGCCAACAGTAGAAATTTCCACTTCTTAAGGTAAGCTACTGCAGCGGCGAAAAGTAGAATATAGGTTTCGCAACCTGACAGAAAGGAGAGTTGCAATGCTACCTGTTGGTTCCATAAGGGAAGCCAATTAGGTAATGAAGCGATAGTTGGATCCAAGATGGTAGGCCTATCTACCGGTACTTTACAGTAGGCGGTCGCTTCAAATAAACCTGCCGTGCATCCAGGTGATTTGAGAAACTGTAGATGTATCATTGGAGCCCTGATAGGGACTACAATTATGAAGCTCATCAGTAGCCTGGACAGTAGATATCTGAAACTGGATTGAAAGACTGTGTGAAATCCCAAATGAAGGGGTGTAGATGCAGATCGGGGGATTGGCAGCTACTATATCATACCCCCATAGAGTCAGAAAGCACTTCCTGACTGTAAGAGACTGTCAAATTTTTCCAGATAATGAAAGCATCCAGGTACAAGATGGGAAGTACATGTATGGCAATCACTTGTCTTAAATTCCTGTTGTGAGACCAGGTGGTCTAGGTTAAAGGGATTATGGCTGCTGTAGCCAAAGGAGCTACATGTATGAATTCCTGCCGCGTTGAAGCTGAAGGATTCTGCTAGATCAGAGGACTATAGGATAGAGTATAAACTTGGCGAAAACTGGGGTGGAAGCTGGTGGCCTGGAAGGGATGCAAATACCTGTAGATAGGTGCAAAGTACTGGTAGCAAACTGAGAGGAATGTTGAGGACCTTTGTCTGAATACTGATGGGAGAAGAATCATTCTGTTGATGAATTCAACACCTTCTTTCTATTACAGGTAAACGTTAAGCAACAGCCAACTGGTGTCTCTAAAGTGGACAGGCAGAAGAAGAGCCAATTCCCGGAAGAAGCATGTAGTACACTACATCTGAACTGTGGAATTGTCCATCAGGACCAAGACAAGCTTGATTATGACTTGGATGAGCAAATGCCCAAGGTCTTGAGCACTGACAATAGCTCTAGTGAAGGGAATGCAACTGGCTCTCTATAGTTGGCCAAATGCTAGGAGTAATGAAAGACTAACCACAGATGGAATCTCAACCCTGTCCGAGGTACCCAATCACGATGGTAGAACATGCATGATTTACCGGTACATAGTCCTTAAAAAGGTGCAGTGGAGTCATAGCTAAGATGAGTATGGAATCCCTTTAGGTGACCCTTAGTAGCATTGATGGGAAGACAAAGGAAGGCTACTTAGGAAACTCTGTGTGTCATGCCAGGGAACTAGGTCTATCATCCAAGATACCCAGAAAGTTCCAGATATCATCACGTTGTGTTGAACCTTTCCCAGTAAAGCCTGAAACAAAGTTGAAGGAGTTTAATGCCTGAAGATGAAAACCACCTCAAGTGCAAGTTAAGGTAGGCCTTTATTAAAACTAAACTGGACATACAATTACATGTAAGGTCTGCTGTAGCCTAACATCTAAGTATCACAGCAAATAGATCTGTTTTGCTGTAAGGGAATGATGTAACAACGGCGATTCTTATAAAAGGAACCAAAGGTATGAAAATCAAAGGTCTGTAGCGAAATCCTGTAGGTATGCAGAAGTCCAACTTCTGATGATCCATGCATGGGAACTGTAAGGCATTGTATCTCAAGATTGATGGAAGCAGCAAACCAACCCATCTCAGAGACTGGAGAGAAGAAAGCATTTCCATCTGAGATTCTTTATTGCATGTCGAGAGTCTGATAATGGGCAGCCATTCGTCGAGGCTATTACTGACTGAGAAGATTGAAGTAGCGAGCCTGATCAGTTGGAAGTATCTGGTCAGATCCTTGCATGAAGAAGATAACCTTCTGTAAAGCAACAAACAAGTGCATGTTGAGCCAGAAGCTCGTGAAGTCTGAGATAACCGAGGTAGACAAAATTCTGAACAATGCTTCAAAGAAGTGTCAAACAGCCTTTATGTATGAAGTTACATAAACCACAACTGGCCAGTTGTGGGACAAATGCGCTTATTCACAGGGCTCGAAGCAGTGGGGGATAAGTCGAGATTCTGCTGTAAGCCAAGGATGAAGAGAAGGCGATTCTAGGCCTCTGGCTGAATCATGCTGGTTTGAGACCCGTGGGAACTGACGTAGAGGATGTACATGCATGCCAAGCACCTGTGAGGTGCTTATCTCAAAGTATGAATCCCTACCATAAGAGTCTTGCTATATAACACTGCTATTATGCCAGAAGCATTCATTCAAACAAGAATGTAAATGCTTGAATTTGTAATAGGTCAAAAGCAATTCCACCAATCTGAACAATAAAGCAGAATGATAAATCTCCAATAAAACTGTAACTCAGTTAAGGGAGATATCATGGTAACTTACTGAGGCACCAGACAAAGAAGAGTAAGAGTAAGAATCCTTGGTCTCATTGTAAAAATCAACAAACCATCCCAGAACAGGCTGGAAGAATATATAAACCCAGGTTGTAGCTGAGCAAGATATTCAATGATAGAATATCAAGAATCCGAATAAGGAATCCTCCTACAAAAACAAACCCCCAACCCAATCATTATATATTGGGAAGAAGCAGGAAAGAATGCTGCATCCAGACGCCAGTAACGTTTGAATACCAATTACCATGACTACCCAGTCTATGGATAGTCAAGATATGTAATGATATCAAACTAAGTGGCATCAGGTTGCATCCCTACTAAAAAGTACTATCTAAAGGTAGCTTTGAGTTGTAGAAACATGTGAGCCTGTAATAAGAACACATGCTCAAAAGGACCAACCCACTGTTATAGGATGGAGAGACTGAAAGCTTACCGATGGCCGGTTAAATTAACTGCTAATGGAAAAGGCGGCAAGGATGTAGTGTTGTCATGCATTTTCACAGAATAAATAACATTATAAGAGAAACCCAGAAGGTAATCTCAGACATGGGAGACTTACTCCAAAGAATGAGTAATCACAATCCAATCGGCCCAGTGTCCAAGTCAATCCACTCCGTCCGAGTCCGATTGAAAATGCAAGTTGGAACTGCAAAACATTCTATCAATGGGAAAAGTGGGCTGCGAAGGCTTACGATTTACTGAAAGTACCAGAATCTCCCTGCGACGTGAACGGTCCGAGCATGATTCGACTGGGGAATGGGGTGGAAACTGAAGGATCTTACCCACTTCCGTCATCGTAAGATTAGCCTGTTGGACATTGGAGAGACATGAAGAGACTATCTTCATCCACTGTCTGGCCCGAGGAAGAAGACCTTGAAGGAGATCTAGAATGTGAGTAAGTCGGTTTAGCGATGGCCAGAATCCGACCGTGAGTAATCACGTATCAGGGCAGAAGAGCGATGTCGGCGCGAAGTCGATCGCCGGAGTCCCGAACGGGACCGCGCACGAGACCACAGGAACGCAGCGCCGTGAATGCGCGTTCTCTCCTCGCCCGGCTGGTGTGTTCACCGGGCGTTGCGGAGAACGAGCAGTCTTTGTCCTGTGAAAGGTACACCATGATCTGCGCGGATAATGTGAAGAATTACCGATAAGATGTGTAATGGTGTGAAAATCCCATGGAAAGGTCTGGGGATAAACCCGCGGGTCGCAGGCTGGAACACTGAGTGGATACGGAGGCAGTATTGTGGTCGAAGTGACGAGGATCGTTCGGGAAAGACCACGTGTTGAGGTCGAATGATGAAGAAAATCTCGCCGAGATTCGCTTGTAAACTAGGTTGAGAATACGAACCCGTAGTATGGCTGACTGAAGATGATGGTAATGGTGGTGGTGGTGCCCCAAGCCTCTGTGACCGAGCGGGCTGTCAATTACCAAGAACCTTTGGGTTTCGAACGCCAAGCCCGCCGTCCCGCCTGCACGCACGAGTCGACCTGTTGTTCCAGAAAGCATGCATGCTCTTGCAGACTGCCGGAAGAATGCGGATTTGTGGGGAGAGGCCGTAATTCTCATTGGAGAATTCTTTGACCATGTTGACCCCCGGAGAAATTCCAACTGCCGAACCCGGGAGATTGGACCCAGTCGTAGCAAGAAGAATTATCACGCTTGGATTGAGTAGAGGGTGACTTTCCAGTAGAACGGCTTGAGACAGTTTCTTTTGGTTTTGGCGAGTCCGCATTTTATAATCACAGCGAGAACAGCTAAAATTGTACACCTTCACACTACGCGTCGCTGAAAAACTAGACGAGCTATTATGTTACAGGGTCCTTTGTGGGTGTGGGGCATGCAGTGGACAATGAGGGTGTGGCTTAGGCGCTATTCTTTTCAGCGAATGTTTGTGCAGCATGCGCGCTGATATGCAAATGTAGGTAAACAGAGGTGAGGTATTTTCTGTAATGGAATCTACCTTCTCTTTGAGCGTGGTGACTTCTTCCTTGCTGATCTTCGAAGGAAATTCTCCATGGTCTCCAGGCTGCTTCCTCATCCAGCATCCAGGGTTTGGAGAGCTCCTTGGTGATTGTGTTGGTCTTGATCTTACCCAACCCACCAATCTAGACGGAAACCAATCAGGAAGGAAAATTTGAATGCATTTGCTCTAAATAATTTGTTTCCAGGTCTTGGAAAAGACCAACGTTAGTGCTGCAAAAAGCCAAAAACCTGGACAAATCTGGTTTAATGATCTTGTTATACATTTTGCCACTTTGACTTAATTTTTTAAAGACCTGCTTGCATTTTACTCAAACTGTTCATTAAAATTCATTCCGCAAAGTCTTCTTCAAGTACTCAACTGTGAGTACACATTTCGGTACTCAAAATACGGTACTCGAACGACAGTGCCTATTGTCCTCCAATGCCGGTTTGTGCACTAAGTCTCTGAGAAAGGTTTAGATCAGGGAACAATTAAGGAAAACACAAAGCCAATTAATCCTCGGAAGCATAGCAGAAAACGACAGTGTGCGGGTTATGGTAAGTGTGTACAGTGTTCGTGTATTTTAAATGCAATTTTGTTTTTCTCAAATATTATACGCATTATACAGTATATCCAAAAGAAATGTCCGTCTGACTATTTTTGAAATAACTACAAAACCATAAAGTCCAATTTGAAAACGTTTGATTGTGCAGCTCCTCCCTATCTTAGCCTCAACCCCGATGAGTTTCATTTAATTTCAGTCACGCATCGCTGCACACTTGTCAATTGATCACAACAACATTTTGGGACACTGTGACCAAGTTCCTTGCCTTAATGAATTTCAGTGCTGTGTTAAGTAAGCTGTGTAAAATCCTGCATGCTGTGAAAAGGGCTGCAATTGGGATTGGAATCATTTGCCTGGCTATCAGTCATCATGGCAAGACCTCGGTTTAATGCTCAAGGGCAATGATTCCAATCCCAAACCACATCAGACTTTTTTCCACAGACACTTTTTGGGGGCATAATTAATAATGATATAGGATGAGATTTGAAGGTTTGCATGGTGGAAAGATACTAAGACTACATAGGTATTGCAGTAGCACCATGTGAATAAATCTTTTTTCAGAGTTTGTGTGGTTCTGAAAAGAAACCGGAGGGACTCAGCGTTTCGAACAGTATGCTCTGTTCGTCGTCAAGAAAATGAAGGATTCCAACGATGATGCGATGTTATAAGGATGGGTGCGGTGAGGTGGAGAAGGATGCAAACTGGTGAAGCTCGAAACCGGTGAAGCTGAGACAGGATGCAAGTTGACTGAAGGATGCTGAATGATCACTGGAGCGTGTCAGTACACAGTGAGGGGGCAAAGGGGAAGGAGCTCAGGGGTATAGTTGGCTTCTCTGATGCGTCGGGGGTACCAGCGGTCGATGCTACTGAGTATTTCTGCTTGGCTTCAGTTGATCGGGTGGTCTTCGGTGTGGGAGTGTTTGACGATGGAAGATTTCTTGAAGTCTCCCTTCCTGCCATGGGCTTTGCGTTCATTGAGTCTGGTGGGGAGGTCCGTGCCAGTCACGCCAATATACACTTTGCCACACTGACATGGGAATCTTGTACACCCCTGGTCTGCATTCTGGGTTACACCGATCCTTGTGTGAAGTCAGCAGGTTCTGCATCTTCAGAGGGCTGTGTGGAAGACTCGAATTCCATGTTATGAGGATCCACTGGATGTGATGAAGTGGTGCCTAAGTAGGGAGGGGGATGGAACTAGGGGCCCTAACTAGTTGGCTTTGGGTATAGGAGACCCTACGGCCGGGAATGGTTCTTGGGTCTTGTGTCTTGTCTTGGCTGGTATACCTTAAGCTGCAGTGTTGTGGTGATGTGATGGAGTTCTTGAGGTAGGTGTTCATCATCAGCATACAACGTCTGCGACGATGAACACCTACCTCAAGAACTCCATCACATCACCACAACACTGCAGCTTCACCAGTTTGCATCCTTCAGAGATGCCACAGGGTCTGCTTGAAAAAAAAAACGGAACTGGGTCTGCTTGGAAAAAACGGAACGGCTGCTTGAAAAAAACAGACTTTTTTGTGAGTGAAAAAGTCACTCCGTGTCCGACACAACGTCCCCGTTGTCATCTTTTATCTTGTAGCCAAGCCAAGTTCTGTTTATTTTTTTATTTTGCTTCTATGACCTTTAAAGCTGTCGGTTCGTTCAATCACTTTGACTTTTCCATATTCCTAATATTTATTCTGCCTACCGAATTTCCAACGTAATATTCGACATGAAACATGCACGATTCCACAACACTGCTGTCGGTGTACATGATCCTTGCACTTCGCGATGCGCTCAACGAAAACATGGTTGGTACCGCATTTTTGTATTCCATATATCACTGCGATCGGAAACCACCGAGTAGCTGAAATAATAGACTTGATTTCCAGGCTGAATACTGCGGTCGTGTGCTAGGCACACAACACGCTCACACACGGTGAAGCACGCGGCGGCGCCGTTGTATACTGCGTGCAATTAAGTACGTTGGCCGCTTGTAGCATGCAAGCTCGGCAACAACATACACAAAGACTGTTTTAAGACTACTTCGCGAACAACGTTGTGACATGCGTGCGCCTAAATTTACTAAGTCGAGGTAAAAATCATCGCATTTCCACAGTTTTTTTTCTCTTTTTCAGCCTTATAACATCGCATCATCGTTGGAATCCCTCATTCTCCTGACGACAGGCAGAGCATACTGTTCGAAACATATTGAGTCTCTCCGGTTCTTTTCAGAACCACACATACTCAGAAAAGAGATTAATTCACATGGTGCTACCATAGAACTTATCTTGTCTTAATAATGTATTAGTGTCATGTTAACAATAAAACTTTTTTAAGTCTAACGTTATTTTTGTTTTAGTTATGATTTTAGTAATGTAAGATGATTTGATATGATGGAGCTGAGATAATCTGTTGCCTACCTTTTGCTTGCTTTTTCTTTTTGTAGTCAAAGTCAAGACGTCGCCCCTGCAACTTCTTCCGATGGTGCTGAAAAAAACAAACATTGGGGAGACAAATAAACTTATTGTTTGACAAGAGACATTTGCACATTGCTGTAAGGCACCTTATATAAATTATGGGTCAAAGTGTGACAATTTCGAGTTCCTGTTATCTCTGAGCATTGTCATTTGTTGTTCAAGTATCATTAAGAATGACTTCAACAATTTGTTGGGTAGGTTGTCTGCTTCACATAATCACTCTTGGTGGACGACTGCATTAACCCTAACCTTCCCAATTCCTCCAAAATCCTCTTTGCAAAGTGGAGGATTTTGCAGGATTGAGGCTGTTTCATTGGCAAAAATGTGTGGCTGATTTTGTAGGATGCAGTGTGTCAAGGTCTTGGGCCGGGCCTTGTGTTTGTTTATGCTCAGCTGTGCATAAATTATACTTGAAGTCCTCCGCACTGCTCCAGGATGTCACTGGCTCTGCCTCAACATATTGACAGTGATTGCTGGAGGATTTTGTAGGATTGAGACAGTGATCATTCTTCCATGGATCACATTAAAAAAATATGGAGGATTTTGCAGGATTGAGGCTGCATGCAATTTTGACATGGAGGCAGTTGGAGGATTTTGCAGCATCATCACAAAATGCCCAGGGAGTTAGGGTTAAGAATGACTTTAAACAATTTTGTATTCGTTGTGTAGGTAGTTTGCTATTCATAATCACCCTTGGAGGACGACTGCATTAAGGAGTGCATCAGAATTATAAAATCACAGATGTCAGATGTAACAGGGACAGGAAAAAAGTGGACCCCAAATTTATCGAATGACAAAAAGTACACAGGCATAAGTTACAACCCAAATCAAGCAGTAATCCATCACTGGTCTTCTATCAATTTTTTTCCAGATTGGCCACAATTTGTGCCTAAATTTCCCCGCAGGTGGCTGTGCAGCACAGTCCTGATTCTATCAAATTCAACCAAATTCTGTTAGATTTTGTAAGATGGAACTCACGTTGATCTCTTTCAGATCTTTGATCTTGAGATGATCCAGGGGATCCAGGAAGTTCTGTCTGACGTTCAGATCGGACAAGCGCCCTTGACTTCAGAAAGTTGCCTCAGTGATTCTCCCATCTCGAACATCACCATACCTGTATCAAAAAAAACCCTGAAACAACTTTTTTTTAATGATACCTATAAAAAAACAAGATTTTATTTTTCTCTTGTTTCCACCCAAACTAAGCAGCTGTGCTAAGTATACCCTGGGAGCTGAGATTGTCTATGAAATGCATGGTCTATGAAATGCATTATTAGACAAAGTAAAAAAAAAGAAACGGTTTCTCGTCTGCTTTTTTTTACCTCCACCATGAGGTATATGTTTTCATCGGCCTTTGTTTGTCTGTGAACGGGATAACTCAAAAAGTTGTGAACGGATTTTCATGAAATTTGTTCTGGGTGTGGTCTTTGGTAAAATACGAATCGATTAGATTAGGAAAGAAAATACATCTTGAAGCTTGCTCACTAAACGTCGAATCTTCTCCTAATTCTCTGCCGTTCTTCAGCATGACTTCTCCCAGGAATCCTACGGGTTGTTGAGGCTTGGTTCCTCCTTTGTTCTGACCACGGACTTTACTCATGGCTCTGGAGACTGTTCAGGAAAGACAATACGATTGATTAGGGTCAGCACACAAATAGAGGATCTTTCTCTATTTGGTTTGTTTGAAGTGAACACTTAGACCCGATTCAAACCGGTGTTCTATAGTCACCCCAAACATAATTATTCCAAAGGTTACAATTAAAGGTAATATACGACATTTGCAAACATCAACAAACAAAACTACCCAATTATTATGAAATACTTTACTTGACTGTAGGTGAATGACAGTCTCAGACATCCTGTGAAATCATGGCACCTGGTGTGCTGTCATTTTAAGAAAAGTGGAATTTTTGTATTGATTTCAAAAGATGGTCGGCCGACCATCGTAGGAAGAAACTGATTTTCCAAATAGTGCCCCAATTTATTTAGTCCACATTTTTTTTGCAAGCGGTTACACATCTGTGAATGGATGCAAGCCAGCTAGTCTGGTTCCCTGAGCTCAGGGAACATCACAAGATCCGGTCCAAGACCTTGTAAAGCATTTGAAGAGTACATTTGCAAAAGCAGATAAGAGCCAATTTTACAAAATTGACGAAAACCCACCAACTAAATATTTTCCTGTACACCTACAATTATTTTTCAAATTCAATGAACTGAGCAGTGAAAGTATGTAAAATGCGTTTAAAATCCGGTTCCGGAATGTTATTTTGTGCGTTCCAGAACCACAAGGCGGGAGTCTGTGACACGTTGTATGTTTGTACACTACAAGCGGCTGCTGTACCGTACTGTATTTGCAAAGTATCGTGAACATACATTTTGCATAAAATTGTGACTCGAGTCGACTTGAGTCATTACAACTCTGACCAATGCCTATTCTTAACATAGACATTGACAAAGTGGGAAACTAAACACGATGGAGCTTGGTCAAGCTCAGTTGGTAGAGCACTGGAACAGCAATCTAGAGGTCCCAGGTTCTATTCCCTCATCCTTTCAATTTGTGGATTGTTGTATTTCCCTGTACAGGCCACAGATTATTGCATTGACTGGTCGCCCTGGATGCAGGCCTGCCCTGGTTCACTTCGTCTCCCATATCACCAAGAGCACAAGCCTTCTCATATGCGGAGCATTGCTGATCCTAAGGAATCTGCTATAGTCACAATTTGTCTGAAATTTGACAAAAGCTTGTCCCTGTGAAGCATTATGATCAGAACTTAGTTGTGCGGATCATAAGTTATCTGCTATAATGGTACAAGGTCTGAAAATGCATCTTTAGAAGCATCTTTGGAAAGGCCTTCTTTCGTTGATTACTTCAAAATGACAGCTTGCCAGAAAGAATAATTTCACAGGGAGTTCAGAGCCATTACTATCTTTAAAACAAAGTATGCTTTTCAAAATTAATGTTGTCAATTACTTTTCGATAGCTGCAAATGATCTACTCTACCGGTAACAACCAGTGCAAGAATTTCACATTTTTTTCAGTTTATATTTCTTCGTCAGGGTAGCATAGACAAATTTGGGGACAACCTCTTTCAGCATGTTCAGGTGGTTCTGTGGAGGCACTAGGCTCACATGAATCACGCACTCCGGACTCCTTCGACCAAAACATTTTGTGAGCCTCGTCTTTAAGAACGCGTGCACGTAGACGTGGCGCGACCTCAACAATGGCTTCTAATTTTGTTTGCCGGATTACGCTGTATGAGAATGTAATTTCCAGTAACCCTGGTTAACCCTTCTGTTAGTGAGCATTAGCCATGTCTGAATGACATGGCTACGACTAACACTAGCCCACATGGGAAGTGGCTTCATCTGCTTCCATAGGTGCAACTAATGTATTAGCCGTAGCCACTTAATTCTGACGTGTCTTTATGCTTTTCCATTTCCCTAATTTGTGCTTGAATTTCCCCGAACGTGGCTGTGCAACACAGTCCTGATTCTATCAGAATCAACCAGATAATGGGTGATGTTAGATTTTGTAAGATGGAACTCACGTTGATCTCCTTCAGATCTTTGTTCTTGAGATGATCCAGGGGATCCAGGAAGTTCTGTCTGACGTTCAGATCAAAGGCGTCCTTGACTTCAGAAAGTTGCCTCAGCGATTCTCCCAGCTCGACCATTGCTGTACCTGTATCCAAACAAAAACAAAAAACATAACAAAATCCATCTTTTTATAATACCTATAACAGGAAAGATTTTATTGTGTTAATACAAAGCCCATTGATTGGGCTTTCATATCCTAGACTTGGAAAGTGCTACAGGCAAAACTTTATTCAAAAATTGGTCCTGCCATTTGGGTTTTGTCTTTTTTGACTCACCTGTATATTGCAAATGTATGCATTTATAAATAAAAAAGAATAAAAAAATACCAAGTGGGTACAAAAAAGGCAGCGGGCAGGTATGAGAAACTGGTTTATTTCTTTACCTGGCCTTGCATATCTGAAGTGCTGGGCACTATATAAATTACACAATACTCATGGTACTATGTTGGTGGATTGGAACACTGATTAGAGCACCTTTTTGAGAGCTTTTTGATCAGTCTACCACAGAAGGAAAGAGAATACATCTTGAAGTTTGCTCACCAAACGTCGAATCTTCTCCTAATTCTCTGCTGTTCTTCAGCATGACTTCGCCCAGGAATCCTAGGGGTTGTTGAGGCTTGGTTCCTCCTTTGTTCTGACCTCGGACTTTGCTCATGGCTCTGGAGACTGTTCAGGAAAGACAATACGATTGATTTGGGTCAGCACACAAATAGAAGATCTATCTCTATTTGGTTTGTTTGAAGTGAATACTTAGACCAGGTTCAAACCGGTGTTCTATAGCCACCCCAAACGTAATTATTCCAAAGGTTACAATTAAAGGTAATATACGACATTTGCAAACATCAACAAACAAAACTACCCAATTATTATGAAATACTTTACTTGACTGTAGGTGAATGACAGTCTCAGACATCCTGTGAAATCATGGCACCTGGTGTGCTGTCATTTTCAAGAAAAGTGGAATTTTTGTACTGATTTCAAAAGATGGTCAGCCGACCATCGTTGGAAGAAACTGATTTTGCCAAATAGTGCCCCAATTTACCAAATTTATTTAGTCCACATTTTTTTGCAATTGGTTACATATCCGTGATCGGTTGCAAGCCAGCTATTCTGGTTCCTGAGCTCAGGGAACATCACAAGATCCGGCCCAAGACCTTGACACAGTGCAAGCTCATCAATCAGGCACACATTTTTGCCATATAGATCGTATCGAATATGACGTCACTCATCACAGCAGTTCCCTAGAAACCGCGAGGGCGCCATTTTGTAGGGCATGTCTATGGCACCGTGACCGTATACCGTACCGTACGTACGTATGCGCATGTGAAGTGTAGACACGTACACCCACCCACCCGCACACACGTACACACACGTACGTTTTCCCCTCTAAATCGTTTTGGCAGTAAACATAATTACATGTAAAAAAAAATGCCTGCCGTTTGTGCAGTTTATGGTTGTGGATCACGTGGACATCGTGATGGGGTAACATTTTTTCGTATCCCTAAAATCAAACTGCATCATGGTGACCAAGAGAAAGAGCTCACGGAAAAACGTCGCCGATTGTGGATTTCTGCCATCAGCCGGGCAGATACAAACGATTTTAGCGTGCATGCTAGAGTCTGTTCTCGCCATTTTGTCAGCGGTAAGAATCAGCTAGGCGGCCTATAGGCCTAGCCTAGGCCTATAGTTTGTATAAATTTGATATAACGAAGGAAAGATTCCCATATTTGTCCATTTTAATTCTTAATCTAATTCACACTGTGCACAAACCGTATCTGGTCTGCAAATTCAAGTTCTAATCTAAGCATGATAAGTGTTTGTTCAGTAGGCCATGTAGGCCTAGCCTAGGCTTACTTGAAGTTGAATGTTTCCCTGCTAAATTGAGGACATAGGCCTACCACTTATCAATATCACTTTCTGATGGCTGATACCACAGGCCCAGCTCCATGGAGCTATGCTACCACTACCACTAGTACTACTAGTACTAGCAGTAGCATTAGGTAACTGAAGAGAAAACTTAATGATTACCTGAAATCATAATTTGTATATGAGAATCTTTTCCTATTGAACCTGGAACTTGTTTTGGAAGGCCGGAAGGCAAGAAGTGGTGAATTCAATTTTAACACTATATGACATGTACCGGTATGAGGGGGAAGAAAATTCAGAACTTGCTGGTTCTGGTTGAATCGTGGATGTTTGGAGTATGTCTTCCTGTTATATATAGAACCACACGACAGTGTGCATTTCTTCCTCGGAAATTGGGTCTGTTTTTCATTGGAAGATACTAACAATATACCTGTAACCTGGTAAATAACTCGGGAAAATCAACTTCAAAAGGTCTAGTGTACATAACTTAATTGCAACCCAGAGAAAATTGCTGAAAATATTGCAATCTTTTTTGGATAATCTAATTAACTAAGTGACACAAATTACAGGATAACTGAACACTTACAGAAACAGACTTTTTAAAAATATAACCAGGTAAAAATCTGCCATGGTGAATAAATCAAGTAAAAAAACAGTCCTGAAGCACACCCTTTTGGCCCCAATTTATGTACAGCAGTTTCATGTACCAGCAGTACTGCTACTGTATTTAATGAATATCTTTTTATTATTATTTTTAATATGTGATGCAGGCAAAAGTGCTAGGGATTGGGAAACATCCAGCATTGACTGGGTTCCAACACTGTGTCTGGGTCATGACAAGGTGAAGCGACCAAGCCAAGGAACTACAGAGCGAAACGAGAGAGCAAAGAAGCGAAGAAAAGTCCAGCATGAGATCAAAGAGGCAGCAAAAAACAGGCAGGAATCCCATGAAGCATGCAGCCACCCAACAGGAACGGTACAGCGTGGTAACCAGTCACCTTTACTGCATAGTTCAACAAGCCAAGCTGATGATCCCCACAAGGATACTGAGAATGCGAGACCCAACCTTCAAGATGTGATGTCACAAACTGATTTAACTGGACAAGACATTAACTGTATTGTGCACCACACTTTGTACCAAGATGAACAAATTTCTCAACTCCATGACCAGGTTGAGCTAACGAACAGTGTGAGTTTAGCAGGGAATGATGAAAAAATCAGATACTATACTGGGCTACCTACGTACACTATTTTGATGGCTATGTTTAATCTGGTATCTCCACATATTGTTGTAACCCACCGTTCAGCCATGTCCAAATTTCAACAAATGATGATTGTGCTTATGAGGCTCAGGTTAAATTTGTCAGAATGTGATTTGGCATACAGATTTGATATTGCCCAGTCCACAATTTCAAGGATTTTTAACTTAACTTTAGATGTTTTTTTTGCAAGACTGAATTCTTTGATCCTGTGGCCAGAGAGAGAAGAGCTTCGCTTAACCATGCCAATGCAATTCCGAGAGCATTTTGGGAAGCGTGTGGCTGTCATTATTGACTGCTTTGAGATTTTCATTGACCGGCCTTCAAATCTACTTGCTAGAGCACAAACTTGGAGCAACTACAAGCATCACAATACTATCAAATATTTGATTGGTATCACACCCCAGGGAACAATCTCCTATCTTTCCAAAGCATGGGGAGGTAGAACATCTGACAAACATAGAACTGAGAATTGTGGAGTTTTGATGAAGTTAGAACCAGGTGATTTAGTTCTTGCCGACCGTGGTTTTGACATTGCTGAAAGTGTAGGCATGCAGTGTGCAGAGGTAAAAATACCAGCATTTACTCCTGGCAAAAAAACAACTTACACCTGCAGAAATAATGGTAACAAGGAAAATTGCCCATGTTAGGATTCATGTGGAGAGGTGTATTGGCAATGTTCGTAAGAAATACAAGATTCTTGGTGGCCAGATTCCCATTGACTACTTACAGACAAAAGATAGTCAGGGTTGGACAACAATGGACAAAATTGCCAGACTAAGCTGTGCACTTACAAATTTGAGTAACTCTGTTGTTTCACTCAACTAAGTGGATAAGTGTAGTCCTATCAAATGTCCTATCAAAGAGGGCAATGCAATAGGTTGGACGTACACATGTAGTTTATTTTCAGTCAAGTTTTCATATCAGAAAGAAAATTACACAACCTGGCAACTTTAGAGTCATTTCAAATTTGAAAGGTATGGACATGTAATAATAAAGGAAATGAAACAATTATAAAAAGTACCTTGAACAAACAGATGAGTGTGTGATTTATTGCTCACTAAAAATATTGTTAATAAATAATTTATAAAATACATTTTAGCATTGCATGTTAAACACGTTAAATAATTGATAAAATACATGTCAGCATTGCATGTTGAATACATGTGAATACAAAATAAGTTATCTGTTTGTAATCATTACTATTGATCTAAAAGAGTCTCATGATTTATTCAGGGTAGGGAATTTGAAATGGCGGCTCACGTCGATCATTTAAAATGCAGATTAAAATATCTGCGATAAATAATTACTTCAATGTACATGTGTATGCCTGATGAGATTGCAGGTATTATGTTTTTTATTATTACGCAGTTTTTGACTTTTTGAAAGGAATTCTGGTTTATTACAAATATGAAACAGGCAGCCACAAGGCTGACATTGCACAATGATATCAGAAAGAAAACTACACAATCTGGCAACTTTCGACATGTAATAATAAGGGAATTGAAACAATTATAAAGAGTATAATATAATATCACCCCCAACGCAAAATTCCATCTTATAATAGTTTATGCGGTACCTGCTGCTATGTACATCAGATTCGAACCAGCCAACCGATCCCATTAGCTAGAAAGCAGGAGGTCGTGGGTTCAAGTCCCACCCATGTGATTTTTTCCAACTTTCACTCAGGAGGTAATACACGGAGTATACAGTGTTTAAACGTTGGTGAAGGGCAAAACCTAATTTGATTTATATCACCCCGACGCAAAATTCCATCTTATAATAATTATTAAAAGTACCTTGAACAAACTATTTATGCAGGCACAATGCAGCCTTATTTACTGTCATTTGTTTTTAAATCTGGCTTGAAACATAAGGGAATGTTTAATTACAAATTTTAAATAACACATGTATTCATTTAAGCAGACTGAAATTAATTAGAAATTAAGTGTGTTTCATTTGTCTACACAAGTTCCAAAAATAAAGATTTTACCTCACTCCCAATCCAATATGGCCGACTCATGAATAACGTCCATGGCCCTACCATAGATTGCTTATTGCTTATAGAGCTGTGTCAAACTGGGCTAGTGTGGGATGAATAAACATGTGTACACAGCTACATGTATTAGGTCAGAAACCGGTGCACAAGTTTTCCTGAGAATACACGTGTACAATCTTCGAGGGGCCTTAGAAACAATGTCTGCTACTGCTATATGGAATCTCCCACTTCAAGTAGTGCGGAACAGTTACTCCTAGCAGTTTTACTGATGTAACACTGTTAAGAGGTAGAGTATTTAAGATAAAGGACGACTGTGTGTTCGCACCTCTTGCAAAGCTTATTTCAATGAGATGGTTTGGGCAGTACGGAACACAATTTTGACGAGTCATCCAGAGAGGCCTGCATGTTACAATGTAGATGTCAGACCTTGTTTGACAATTTCACCCATCATTAAATCAACTTCCAACTACTGCAACCTCCAGCTGCCGCATCATTAACCAACACCAAAAACAAGATAGGTCCCAAATTTAGTACCTTGCAGTACCCAACAGGAAATGTCCTGAACAGAAGACAAGTGACCATTGAGTTTAGTGTTAATGGTGCGTTCAGTGAGGAAACTGCAGATGATGTGTAAGATTGATCGCATAACACCGAGATCAATTATATTGGGGGGGGCACTCATAAGAAGACTGAGAATATTTTCATTTCCCAGTCCTCCCTTTGTTGAGCTGGGTATGTCACCTCAGGAATACATTTGTAGGAAATGGCTTTGCAAATTAAAGTGCAAATCAAGCTTGGTCAAGAAATTAGCAAGCTTTATAACACCTCGGCCACACATTCTGTATCTTGATTGGCCAAGAGCGAGTCACATGGCATTCGCTATTTTTACTACCTTGCTGTGCACCGGCAAAAGTACTATGCCCTACCAATCAAAGAAATACCCATAGCAACTCAAGTACATGTACTATGCACATGGGGGATTGGCAGTAGGAAGTACAGAAGAAAGGTACATTTCTATTCCTCATTAACACCTTTAGAAACACCAAGCTGGACACAATGAGGACAGTACCAGTTTTTCAGTTTCTGCTGATGTTCAGTGAGATTCAAGCTGGTGAACCGCAAACACTTCTTGTGGAAGATGCCATATGGACACTTCTTGTAGCTACAGGTCATGACCTCCTTGGTTGCAGTATCCCT